>PVHX01012054.1:0-61211 GCA_004024805.1 Geosciurus inauris | reverse complement strand
CACTACCTATTAATCGGGTACTGAGCTCACAGTTATCTGCCCCTCAGATATTTTTGTATCTATCTCCTTCACTCCATGTCCATAAATCATCAGGCATGTGCACACAGCGACTGTTCTTCCTGCTTCCACTCCTGACTTTTTTTTTTGGTACCGGGGATTGAACTCAGGGGCACTCGACCACTGAGCCACATCCCCAGCCCTATTTTGCGTTTTATGTAGAGACAGGGTCTCACTGAGTTGCTTAGCGCCTGGCTGTTGCTGAGGCTGGCTTTGAACTCGCGATTCTCCTGTCTCAGCCTCCCTAAGTGCTGGGATTACAGGCTTGAGCCACCGTGCCCGGCTCACTCTTGACTCCTTTTTTTTTTTTTTAAATATTTATTTTTTAGTTGTAGGTGACAGAATATCTTTATTTTACTTTTATGTGGTGCTGAGGATCGAACCCAGTGCCTCATGCGTGCTAGGCAAGCACGCTACCACTGCGCCATAACCCCAGCCCCTCACTCTTGACTCTTAAAACCAATGGTCTTTTAAAACTGTAAAAGATCATGACACTGATTACAAATAGCATGTTATATCCCTCCCACCCGCTATACTGCGAGGTATATTTTTGTAGATACCTTCACACATACATACAGAGATGTGTGTAGAAAAATATTCATTTCAGTCAGCTCTGGTAGCATGCACTTGTCATCCCAGCAACTCAGGAGGCTGAGGCAGGAGGGTTGTAAATTCATAGCCAGCCTGGGCAACATAGCCAAACCCTGTCTCAAAAAATAATAAATAAGTGAATAAATAAACAAATAAATAAAATTTAAAAAGATGTTTTAAGGATGAATCTTAGTGGTAGCACACCCCAGTTTCAACCCCCTAGGATTGCAAAAAATAAAAAACTGTAAAAGATCACAAGCAGGTTGTGTTGTTCCTTGTTAAAGCATAAAGTCTCATTTAGAATTAAATCCAAACTTCTTGCTATGTGGCCCTGCATGACCTGTTCTCTTCCTATATTTACAACATTAGCTCAGCCCTCCCGAATGACCTTCCTCCATAACCCACCTCCTGTTAGTTCCTTGAATCAGTGAAACTCCCACCTCAGGGCCTTTGCATATGTTGTCCCCCTACCCCAACCCCGTCTGTGATACCATCTTCTAGGCTCATTGAATGATAGGTTTCTTTCCTTCCTTCATGTATCCTCAAGATCATCTCAGAGCAGTCATTCCAAATGACTATCATTCATTCCCTAGCACAGTATCCTTCCTGTTGCATTTTTGGTTTTTTTTAATCTGGTTACTTATTGTTTTTCTCTTCCACAGACTTTACAAGAATATAGTTTTTGAATGAGAAACTAAGAATATAAGCCCCATAAAGAGAGAAACTTTGTTTCTTTTTCGTTGCCTAAGACAATGCCTGCTGCATGTTAGATCTCAATAAAGATCTGTTACGTGAGAGAACAAATGAGTGAATTTCTGATATTTTAAAACTTCCAGGGACAGAAATTCTGATCAGGTCGGTGTGTTCTAAGGTATATATCTTTTTTGATGTGATAAATTTTTCGGTTTGTGTTTGTTTTTTGGTACTTAGGAATTGAACCCAGGGGTGCTTAACCAATGAGTTACATCCCCAGTCCCTATTCTTTTATTTTGAGACAGGGTCTCACTAAATTGCTGAGGCTGACCTTGAACTTGTGATTCTCCTATCTCAGTCTCCCAAGTTGCTGGGATTAGAGGCATGAGCCACAATGCCCAGCCTTGGGCTGAAATTTCTAAAAAATGATAGAATGAGACTCAGAGAAGAAGGAGGAGGAGGAGGGGAAGGAAGAGAAGAAGGAGAAGGAGAATGTAAAGGAGAAGAAGGAGAGGAGGAGGAGGAAGAGGAGGAGGAGGAGATGATGAAGCAGCAAAGAACATAAAAACTCATTTGTGCTCAAGGGGTGGCGCCCACCTGTAATCCCAGCTACTTGGGAGGCTAAGGCAGGAAGATCACAAGTTCAAGGTCAACCTTGGCAATTTATAAAGAACCTGTCTCAAAGTTTTAAAAGGGCTGGCTGGAAATGTATCTCAGTGGTGCTTCAAGCCCCAGTATTGGAAAAAAGCAAAACAAAACAAAACCTTCTTACTAGCTGTTTAGCCATGGGCAAGTGAGGTCAGTTAGATTATTTGATTAAAAACGAACCCTCGAATCTTTTCTGGGATGAGTGCTTAGTACATATTCATTAGCAATTATTCTTTGCATTCCAGTAAAAAGTTTTTGTTGGACACATCATCTCCTGTTAAAAGATACCACTAGCCAGGCCTAGCAGCACTCTAGGCATGCCACAGAATACAGCACAAGAGAATGCAGTGGTTAAAACAGAACCAGGAACCAAGAACTTCTGATTCACCAGTTCTGGGGAGGCCTGAGAATCCGTATTTCAAACAAGTTTGCAGGTGATGCTGTGCTACCGCTGCTGGTGGTCCAGAGACTACACCGAGAATGACTGACACCTGCTCCAGTACTAGACTAACTGCATTCAAATCCCAATGACACTTCTCTGGCCTTTGTTCCTTTATCTGAAAATGGAGATTATTTTATAATAGAGGCTTCCTCACAGAAATAGTTATAAAGTTGTTTTTTTTTTAAATTTTTTGTAGTTATAGATGGACAACCTGCCTTTATTTTGTTTGTTTATTTTTATGTGGTGCTGAGGATCGAACCCAGTGCCTCATGCTTGCTAGGCAAGTGCTCTGCCACTGAGCTACAACCCCGGCCCCTGTTATAAAGTTTAAATAAGGCCTCAGAGTAATTTCTGTAGTAAGCATTGATTGTTATTTGTTAATATATACCAAATAAAATGAATTCATAAGCCGGGCGCAGTGGCACAAACCTGTAATCCCAGCACTTAGGGAGGCTGAGACAGGAGAATTGCAAGTTCAAAGCCAGCCTCAGCAATGGCAAGGCGCTAAGCAACTCAGTGAGACCCTGTCTCTACATAAAACACAAAATAGGGCTGGAGATGTGGCTCAGTGGTTGAGTTCCCCTGGGTTCAATCCCCAGTACTAAAAAAATAAAATAAAATAAATGAATTCATAGCAGCACTATCCAATAGAGTTTTCTGTATGGAAACATTCTATTCTATGCTGTCCAGTTTGGTAGCCACTAAGTACTTGTGGCTACTGAGCATTTAAAAATGTGGCTGTCACTGATGAAGAACTGAGTATTTCATATTAACTGATTTTAATTCATTTCAATTTAAATAGCCACAGGCTATTGGCCACCATACTGGAGAACACAGGTGTCTACTTAGAGCTCCTCCCCCTGATATGGGCAGAGCTCTTCATGGCAACCCTGAGGAAAGCAGGTGATGCAGGGCAACAGAGTAACCTGGGGCGAGACAGATGCACCTACCACTTTCTAATAGCACGGTCCTACCAACAGAGCTCCTCTCTCAGCAACACAGCCTCATCTGTAAAATGGAAATAACAGCACGGCCCCCACTTCCTCAAAATGCTCTATGAGCTTTAATGTGGTAATCAAAGTAATTCCAGAGATTTCTTTAAAACTTTTTTTTTCTTCCCTATGAACTGCTTTAAAGGCAAAAGCTTTATTATCAGCCTTTACATCCTCAGTGTTTAACACATAGCAGGTCCTGGTGAATATTGGTTCAGTTAAAAGGCACCCTCCACAATGAATGTCTTCTGGTTTGGCCTGCACATATGGTACTCTAGGATGTGTAGTAAAAAGCAGGAAGTATCTATGTTATTTGTGTTAACACACGAAAATATTTTATTATCAAGTGTCTTTTAAAGGCTTTTATAACTTGTTATAATGATGACGTATTGCATACTTGAAATTTGCGAGATGAGTAGATCTTAAGTGCTCTCACTACACACAAAAGGTAACCATATAGGGTAACAGATCTGTTCCTTAGCTTATTGTGCTAATCATTTCCCAATGTATATGTATGCCAGAGCATCCTATTGTGTGCCTTAAATAAATGCGATTTTTATGTGTTAATTATTACTCAACAAAGCTGAGGGAGAAAAAAAAGAACAAATCCATGAATACATACAATTTCTGGATATAGGGAAATGTTAACAAGCACAAAGAGAAATCATCAGGAAGGACGCTTTTTTCTCTGCTGTCAAGAAGAGAGCAAGGAAGATGTCAAGTGGTTGCTGATGTCTGCTCAGCAAAGGCTGGAGCCAGGACAGAGTCTAGAAATGAGAAGGGTCCTATACAATGAATTGCACTACAGAGCTCTATGTGCTGAAGATGGGAGCTAACGTGTCTCCCTGCTTGAGGAGTTTAGTGCTGATAAACTTGGGGTGACACCTCTATTTCTATTCTTTTTTTCTCTTCCACATTTTACAACGCATGCTAATAGTTCATTCACTTTGCTCATAGCCCTATACAAAATGCAGGCATTTTCAGTGACAGGCCAAAGCAGCTAAGTGTGGTCCAGCACTGTCCAATCAAAATAGACACAAGTGGAATGAAAGATTTCTAAGTAGCTACATAAAAAAGAAAAGAAATAGCTGAAACTAATTTTCATACCTTATTTAACCCTGTATATTCAAACTATTATCATTTACATAAGTAATCAATAGAAACATTAATTATAAGATATTCTTTGTGTTTCATAATGTCTTCAAAATATAGGGCACATTTCACACATACAGTGCATCTCAGTCCTGACTGGCCACATTTCAAGTGCTCAGTAACCACATGGGTTACTGGGAAACCATACTGGACAGTGCAGACGTAAGCTCTGCAGCCAGAAGCCCTTAGTATTATCTTGGGAAAATCATATCATCTCTCTGTGGTTCAGTTTCTTCACCTATAAACTGGAGGAAATGATAGTATCAACCTCATTTATAATTGATATGGGGATTAAATGAGCATTTAGAACATTGTCTGGCATAGTTGGTACTAAGTAAGTGTAAACTCTGTGTGTGTGTGTGTTAGCTCTTTCTATCATCAGATGGAAGCTTATAATGATCAAAGCAATCCTCCTGTAAGCCTAAGGACCACATATCTTTCAGCACATCAAGATGGTGAAAATCATACACCTCTTCATCATTCCCACCCCTCTTTAAGCTTACCAGGGAGAGATGGGTCTTGAGCTGCGCTTTTGCAAAGCTGAGTAACCTGTAACCTGGAAAATTGGTGTAAATTTCTTTACACCAATTAAGTCTGCAAATAGATTCTTATTGAATTTTCCAAACAGATGGTATCAGATTTTTACTAGGATATAAAATTAGGTCCACAGTATAAAATTTTCCCAGCTTGCCTTTTGGTGATCTCTTAAGATTGAAACCATATTTCACTGAGGTAAGAAGATAGTATTTGTCTTCTCCAAACTATGGCTTACAGCCACAAATCCATATTAATATCACAGGATCTATTTGAGGACCTAAGCACCATGTTATATAAATTGTTACCTGGGGCACTGACATGGTAGCTTTTGAATAAACGATGAAGTAATCCAGCAATGGTTGTTGTTTGGGACCATTTAAAATAGATACCTTGGAAATTTCCAGATACTAGAATATCTCTAATTCTTGGATTCCTTTACATATGTATTCATTTTATTATCCTTTTATTCAACAAATATGTATTGAGGGCTTACTCTGGGTCAGGAACTTGGCTAGACACTGGGGAGTCAAATGCAAGCAGAACTCACAGTTCCTGCCTTCGGGAGCTTACCACCCAGTTGGGGAGAAAGCCATTCAACAAATAATCACACAGATAGTCTTGCCAACCAGCATAATTGCTGTGGAGAGGACAGGTTGTTCTGAGAGAAGGGACTCTGACGGTCAGGGGCATTTTCCCCAAGGAAGCGCTAATGGAGCGGATGCCTGGAGGACGGGAGGAGTTAACCCAGTGTCGAGGGAGAGAACTCATTGCAGGCAATGGAACAGCATGGACAGAAGTTCTGGGATGGCAGGAGCAAAAGCCTGAAAGAAGGAAGCAGCCCTTCTACAGGGAGTGAGGCTCGGGGACTGAAGTGTGGCTGGAGGAGTAGGTGGGTCCAGGCATCGGAGGTGTTCAACAGCCAAGGAACTTTCTATTTACGCAAGGAACACAGGAAAACCTTCAAGGGGTTTCCAAAATTTAGGGATGCTTCCCTTTGCTGACTCAGACCTCACTTTGATTCTTTTTTTTAAAAATATTTATTCATTTTTTTAGTTGTAGGTGGACAGAATATCTTTATTTTATTTTTATGTGGTGCTGAGGATCAAACCCAGTGCCTCACGCATGCTAGGAGAGCACGCTACCACTGCGCCACAATCCCAGCCCCTCACTTTGATTCTTTATCATGGTGATGATATAAAAATGCCAGTACACCAAGAAACAGAGACAAGGCAAAGGGCTTTGCACGTGAACTCCCTCCTCTAGTTCTCTCTTTTCTTTTTTCTTTTGGGGGGGGGGCGGCGGGACCAAGGATTGAACTCAGGGGTACAAAACCACTGAGCTGCGTGTGACATTAGCGATTTCTCTTTAGCTTTTGGACCAGGTCCAATATCTGGTCCTAACCCTTCCAAGATCTTGCTTAAAATGGTAACGTGAGTGAAATCTCACTGGCTCATGCTCATCTAAATAAGACTAAAGTGATGTCAGTGACTCAGATCCAATCCAGGTCAAGATTCTACCATGTCAGGCATGAGAGTTACAGAGATGAGCCATGTATCAGCTTTGTCCTTGAGATCACAGCTGAGAGGTCCAATAAGCATCCTCAAATCACAGGAGGCTCAATCTTGTCTGGGTTTTGGCTCCTACGTTGTAATTGTTGCCTAAAAATGGCCTTCTTGCCTTTCAGAGGAAGAGATCATAAACCCTTTGAGAACTAGGACTATGCCAATTTTGTGCCGCTTGGCCCAGCCCAATTTCTGGCACATCATATTTCAATAAATATATGAATGAAGGAAGGACATGTTTCTATGTTCCTCTTAGAAAATAACATAAAAGACAGTGAAGGGTTAAAGAGCTGGCACAAACCAATAAGGACAAAGACCATGGAGAATAAAAATTTGGCAGCAACACTTAGGAAGTTTGAATGTACACTGGTTGAGCAGATCTGATGAAACTATACCAGGGAAAGCCTAGAATTGCACAACGGGATCTGTTATCTGAGGAAGTGGGAGGAGAAGATGAGACTTGAAAAATCGAAAGACATTTAAAAGACTTCTTAATGAAGACTTTGATTCCTACTGCCAAGAATAGCACCTGGCACAAAATAGATAATCAATAAAATATTTGCTAAGAGAATGAAGGTATGCATGAAATTCAGCTATGTAAAAATCTTGGATATCTAAAAGCCTTTCTATTTGGCCTTTGCACCTAATTGATAACTTGGCTGGTATATTAGTTATCGACTACTGCATAAAAAACAACTGTACCTCAAAACTTGGAACTCAAAATGGTGATCATTTATTTAGTGCACATTTCTATGGAATGTCCATTTGGGGATTTTTCTCAGCTGGATTCACTAGGGTTTGTCTGCGGCCCGCTGATAGGTAGATGGCATTGTTTTGGAGGGTGAGCTGATTGTAGGCGGAAGTGACAGTGGTGACCAGGTCACCCACCTCCCATCTACCTCACTGGCCCAGGATAGTTCTCCTAATGGTGGAAGTTTCCAAAAGTAGCAAGAGAAGGAGACTCAAGTTCTCTTAAGGCTTAGGCTTGTCATGAGCATGTCACATGGATAACCTTCTGGTGATCAGAGCAAGTCACAAAGCCATTCCCAGAATCAAGGGGCTATTTAAGAAGCATGAAGAGCCGGGCGCAGTGGCTCAAGCCTGTAATCCCAGCATTTAGGGAGGCTGAGACAAGAGAATCGTGAGTTCAAAGCCAGCCTCAGCAACAGCGAGGTGCTAAGCAAGCAACTCAAGCAACTCAGTGAGACCCTGTCTCTACATAAAACACAAAATAGGGCTGAGGATGTGGCTCAGTGGTCGAGTGCCCCTGAGTTCAATCCCTAGTACCAAAAAAAAAAGAAGCATGAAGTATTTTCAAGTCGACAAAGGTGAGCATAGGATTCTTGAATGAAATTCAGTTTTTTTTTCAGAATTTTGAATACATTTTTCCTTATTATATTTTTTTCTTCCTAAACTTCTAGTATTGCTATTGAAAACTCTAACACCATTATAATTTTTTATTAATTACATGTAATCTGTTTTATTTTTACGATCTCCAAAAATTCAGAGGATCTTATTTTAGCCAAAGAGATACAATGATAAAGAGGTAAAAAGATAAAGTGAATTGACATAGGTCCATTTGTATGAATTGTGCAAGATGCTTTATAGATGCTTTTAATCTGAAAGAAATACTTCTGCTAAATATTTTATTGATTATCTATTTTGTGCCAGGTGCCATTCTTGGCAGTAGGAATTTCAAATACTTCAGGATGGAGAATGGTCTTGAAATTATTTGGTGCTTTTCTTTCTTTCTTTCTTTTTTAGAGTTTACCCAAAACATTTTTTCCCATTTGTTCTGATTAGTTATACATGACAGTACAATGCATTTTGACACATTGTACACAAATGGAACACAACTTCTCCTTCCTCTGGCTGAACATGATGCAGTCATGCTGGTAGTGTAATCATACATGTATATAGGGTAATAATGTCTATCTTATTCCATTTTCCTTCCCATCCCCACGGTCTCCCTTCCCCTCACTCCCCTCTGCACAATCCAAAGTTCCTCCATTCTTCCCCACCCCACTCCCATTATGGATTAGCATCCGCTTAATCAGAGAAAATATTCAGCCTTTTTTTTTTTTTTTTTGGGTTTGGCTTGTTTCACTTAGCATGATATTCTCTAGCATCATCCATATATTGGCAAATGCCATAATTTCATTCTTATTCAAGGCTGAGTAATATTCTATTGTGTATATGTGCCACAATTTCTTTATCCATTCATCTGTTGAAGGGCCTCTAGGTTGGTTGCATAGTTTAGCTATTGTGAATTGAGCTGCTTTAACCATTGATGTGGCTGCATCACTATAGTATGCTGATTTTAAGTCCTTTGGCTATAAACTGAGGAGTGGGATAACTGGGTCAAATGGTGGTTCCATTCCAAATTTTCTGAGGAATCTCCATGCTGCTTTCCAGAGAGGTTGCACCAATTTGCAGTCCCACCAGCAGTGTATGAGTGTGCCTTTTTCCCTCATATCCTTACCAACACTTATTGTTGCTTGTATTCTTGATAATTGCCATTCTGACTGGAGTGAGATGAAATCTTAGTTTTGATTTGCATTTCTCTAATTGCTAGAGATGATGAACATTTTTTCATATGTTTGTTGATCAATTGTATTTCTTCTGTGAAGTGTCTGTTCAGTTCCTTATCCTATTTATTGATTGGATTATTTGGGGAGTTTTTTGGGTGTTAAGTTTTGGTTCTTTTCTTCTCTTCATTTTCTTTGTTCTTTTTATAACTATTATATTGGGGTTCCTATACTGGCTGTTGTATGTCCTAATCTTTACTATTTTTCATCTCTTCTCCCCCCCCTCCTGTTATACTTTCTGGACAATTTTCTCAAATTTGTCACTCAACACTTCCATTAAATATCAGTGTAAAGAAAGCAAATATAGGCCTAGTTTCATAGGGAGATATTAAAAATTATCACATACTTGACCCATGGCTGGTGCTTTTTAAAGTCTGTCAGTATAGCTTCTCCTGTTGTGATGAAGCGCTCCCTTCTTTATTTCTACTCCTGTATATTTTGTTGAAGTTGAACTTTTCCATTGGTCTAAACAGTGTCTATGGGTGCTACTGTAAAATATTACATTTAAAAAACAAAGGATCTAACACAGACTTAGAAAAGGCAAAAGGAAAAGTAGATGAAAAAGAGAAGACAAGTCCAGTTCGTGAATCAAAACACTTTGGGTTGAAAGTGACAGAAAGCCTACTCAAATTGACTTCAGCAAAACAGTGAAATATTTGTGCTCATGTGAAGAATCTGTATGTATTAGTCTATTTTCTATTGCTGTAACAAATTACTTGAGGCTGGATACTTTATAAAGAAGGAAGTTTAACTCACAGTTTTGGAGGCTGTAAATACAATATCAGGTAGCCCCACTTGTTTAGCCTCTAGTGAGGGCCCCCCATCTGAATAGAAAAGGAACTATCCATGTGGTAAAACAAAAAGCCAAAGATCAGGGAGGAACCAATCTTACTCTTTTTATAACAACTCACTGTAAGGATCTAATCGGTGTTCTGTGAGAATAAGACGAATCCCTTCTGAAAGCAGTACTCTCAAGAACCTAATTAAATTTTACTAGGTGCCAACTCTCAAAGGTTCCAACATCACCGCAGTGGGGACCAAGCTTCCGGCATGTGAACCTTTGGGGGACAAACCACATCCAAAGTATTACACCATCTGTCCACTTATTTGTTCAACAATATTTATCATAAATATTACATTTTTGAATATTGCCTTATACAAGCTATCCTAAACATTTTACATGCATGAACTGATTTATTACCTCTAGTTTCTCCCCAGCATGCCACTTGAAAAGGGTTTGTGGACATAGATCTCAGCTATGGGATGCTGAAAGATAAAAGATGTTTCCAGACTTCATGTTAGGTCCTCGAGATACACTAGTGAACAAAACAGACCAAGATCTCCTCTTCTTGTTGGAGTCTCTAGCAGAAACAGATGACAAACAACAACTATATTAAAAAGAAAATAATCTAGTGTATTAAAAGTTGATAATGTTATAGAAAAGAGAAAAAGAAGATGCTGGCAAGGGGGATTAGGATGCAGGGTGGGGACCAGGTCATATTAAATAGGATGGCCAGAATAAGCCCTTATTATGTAAAGGATAGTTGAGAAAAGACTTGAAGGAATTAGTTTTGGTTTAGGCACAAATGGATACTGGTTCTCTTTTTTTAAAGTTTTTTTTTTTTTAATATCTATTTTTTAGTTGTATATGGACACAATACTTGTATTTTATTTATTTATCTCTATGTGGCACTGAGGATGGAACCCAGTGCCTCACACATGTTAGGCAAGCACTCTACCTCTAAGCCCCAGCCCCAGCCCCTCTGGATACTGGTTCTCAAACATGATCCTGTTAAGACTTTGTCTTTCTTGCTGTTTGAGCTCTGCTTTTGCCTGTGATGGCTTCGTTCTCAGGTAACGATCTACCCATGTGGGGATTCGAGCACTCCTGGTAATTCCAGGATAGATCCTTCTAGTTTATCAGCTCTAACAGGAAGAGAAAGAGAAAGAGAGCTCCAATCTCAACAGTTCCAACAAAAGTGACAGGTTTAAGTCTTACTGGTCAGCTTGGATCATGTGATCATCCCTGAACCCACCTCAGCCGCCACCCAGTGGGATGTTTTTCTGGACGGGCCTTTGATTATATTGTTACGTCCTAAGTCAGAGGGCGAAGTGGACAACCTGAGGGATGGAAGATGGGGAGTGAATGGTTCACCCAGGAATATCTAGGGCTCCAGAAGAAAGAGGAATGGATACTGAGTTGATGAAACAAGGGTTTCCTCTGGGGGTCTGTGGGAGAAGGTAGCAGTAGTACCCGCGTTGCCTTCGGTGCTTGTATACCAATGACCTCCATTTGAGTAGATCACTACTCCCAGCTTACATGTGATAAAAGATTCCATTTTCTCTAGATCAGTTCAAGCAAAGCTATTTGTAGCCAGATAACTTGCAAGTTTTCCAGGATAGTGCCTCTCCAAAAAAGTTCCCCTTGCTGATAATCTTGGGTTGGTACAAAATCAGCAAGAAGAATGACCACTTCTCATTCCTCAGATATTATTTAGTTCCTATGTTGATGATTAGCTTCGTGTGATTTAAAGTAAGCTTAGCTATTTGCTTTTGTTTTATTTTTGACTTTTGTGTTTCTGAATCTACTTAGTTCGCTGACTGCAGATACTTCTCCAACATTTCCTCTCCATCTTGGTTTCTAGTTTGAAATGGGTACTTAAAGCTGTCCTAATCACCTCTGTATATACCTCTAGTTAAGTTTTCCTTTAATTATTCTGAATCCCAATGGGAATTATGGAGAGATAATTATTGCATCCCATTGAAGGAGGAAAAAAAGAGAGAATAGTCTCATCTGAAAGTTCATGACTTACCAACTTTCAAAAGTAGCCCAGGTGGACCCCACTCAGAACAAGAGTTTTAAAAAAGTGATTTTGTGGCTTGAAATAAAAAGTGCAGCTATTGCTTCCATGTGAGGCCCCAAGAGGGGTAATGTTGGACTGTGGCTTAGTCTATATTTATTGCAAGAGGGGGTTGGACTGACATTTGATACATGGTTAGACTGACCAGCACCCTAATATGGAAAACAGTCCCTAGCAAAAGCATCAGTAATGCCAGGCAAAAAGTCTCATTATCTTAGCTGGGTATGATTTCCTATAACTGGCCCTATGCTCTGAGTTGACTTTTGAAGCATACATGTCCTGGGCTAGGAGTGTAGCTCAGTGGTAGAGCACTTGCCTAGAATGTGTGAGAACCTGGTTTAATCCCAACAGCACACACACATGCACACACACGCACACACAAAGTCATATGTTTTTATTTTTTTAACACTATGTTGATTTTCTCCTTTTATTTAAACCCCTACCCTTTAAGCTTTCAGCATTTTCAGTTCACTTAAAAATTCATTCCAGCTGAGCACAGTGGCCCACACCTGTAGTCTCAGCAGCTCAGGAGGCTGAGACATGAGGATCTCAAGTTTGAGGACAGCCTCAGCAATTTAGTGAGGCCCTAAGCAACTTAGTGAGACCCTGTCTCAAAAAAAAAAAAAAAAAAAAAATTAAAAGGTATGTGTGTAAGGGGTGGGGCAGGGGACAGGGAGTTGCTGAGGATGTAGCTCAGTGGTAAAGCACACTTGGGTTAAACCCCCAATACCAGAAAAAAAAAAAAAAAACCTTTCAAAAAAATTACTTTCCAAGTCACCTTTATAAAATCCTATAACACATAATCCCAGAAAACATCATTAGGATAAACATTGCAGTCCCTTCTCAAGGTAGAGTCACTTTCTGTGCAAGTTTCCTTATCTGTCAAAAGCTATAGTTCCTATCTCAGAAGGTTGTGGTAGGGAATAAATCAACTAATGCACTTCTAGTGCTTAGAATACTATATAGTATATAGGAATCATCCAAAAAGCATTAGTGCTTGTGATGGTGATCATCGTCACCACTGTATGAGAGTTGAAAGGTTGGTAGGAGACATTCCTGGCCAGTTGTCTTGGAATGATATCAGAAAAAGAGAGCAAGTTTTAATTATCAAGTTAATATTATCAAGTTAATATTTGAAAGCTCTTGATCTTTGCAGAATGGATGAACGTGTTAGTGTCTTCTGTCCCCACCCGACTCCTGAGGACCTTAAACTGCCCTTGAGACTTTTCTAGGGTACATCGAGTCAGCAACCAGAGATTACTTGAGATTCTAATCATTTGCCATTTAAACCTACGGATCCAAAGGCTAATGCCCTCAACTCTTATAAAGAGCCTGAAGCAAACAGGATTTGGTATCCACGCCTGCATCATAACACTAAGAGGACAAACTTACCCGTGATAGGGTAAGTGGTAAGTGACATGGTCGACGTGGCAAAGCTCAATCTTATTAACTAGGCCTTGCTCAGCTTTTTATTGAAAAGAACGTTGGGCCATGCCATTCCTAGGGCTGATCTATTTGCATAGCAACCCCTGCTCCTGCCCCTCACCCTGGGTGTGATTTACACATGGCTGAAAGCACACCAGCTAATTCTCTTTGAGCCTAAATCTCTTCCCAGCATGCCATCTGAATGTGGTTTATGGGCACCGAGCTCATCCCTGGAACGCTGAAAGAGCTAATTATTTGCCCAGTAGGCACTGCGCCAAAGGCAGCCCCGGATTTTTTTTGCTTTGATGGTTGCTTCAAGGTAGGATTTTACAAATCTATCAGCTGCAAGCTTAATTGTGGAGACAGATTCCTCGGCTTTAGGAAGACAAGCCAGTCCACAAATTCCCTTTACCAAATCGGAATCAGTTCTCCATTCCTGCCCCAGGTTCCTGATTCCAAGTCTAATCCTTTCATGTTACTCCTCTAAGTTCAGATGACTACAGATAGCTCAAAGAGCTGCAGATCAACTTCAAATTAATTTTGAAGGAAGGGCTTATCTCAACTGAACTTGAGAAAGCCCATCCCCTTCAGCAGCGGGTGCTGTATGTTCAGATGTATACAGAACGTATTCTGTAGAAATGTCAATCCTACAAATCCAGGGGCAGGACAGAAGGTAGATTTAACCAATTGGGAGATATTTTTCATGCCATCTCAAAGGAACTCACAGATGCATGACAGCTGCAGCTGTCCAGGCCCTCGCGATGGGATTGCTCTATGACTCACAGGAATGTTTATGCCAGAGAATTCTGCCACTGCAATCCTACCCCAGAGATGCCCCAGGAGAAAACAATTGGAGGAATGAGTGGGAAAGGAAGGTCCGTGGGCAGGTTTGGTCAAACTCAGACCCACATCTGAGTGTAATTAACGGTATATGGAAAGGTGGAAAATGCATAGGTTTGGGAGTCAGACATATCCAGCCACAATTTTTAGCTCTGGGCACTAATCAGTCAGTCATTTATCCATTCAATCACTCATTCAACTGATATTTGTTGAGCATCTACTATGTGCCAGACACTGCTAGATGCTTGAGATAAAATAAATACCAGAACTGGCTACATATTTTGTGAGGCCAGTGCTAAAGAAAAATGTAGGGCCCTTGGTTCAGAAATTCACAAGAATTTCAAGATAGTGATAGCAGAGATCTAAACAAAGTGTGTGGCCCTTCTGAGTATGAGATTCGTGTAACTGCACTGCACACCCATGAAGATGCCCCCAATGATACACCTCGGGTAAGAGGAGATCTTATTCTCATGGCGCTGGATTCTAGGGAGAGATTCATTAATTATACCAATCAATCTAAAGATGTAACTATGACGAGAGATATTGAGGAAGGCAAGCGTGGTGTGAATGTCAATAAGAAGGGTATATTTGGCCAGGGAGATCAGGAAAGGCTTCTCTTGGGTAGTGATGTTCAGGATGAGATTTGAAGGATAAATAGGAGTTTACTAGGCAAAAATGGAAGCTGCTCTTTGAAGGATGCCATAATTCCAAAGCCCCTGGACAGAGGTGAGCCTGCAAAGGAGAAAAAGGAAGAAATGTCCATGTAGAAAGTAAACCAGGAGAGAGTTGGGTCATGGGAGCCAAGGAAGAGGAGTATTTGGGGGAAAGCATGGAAGATCCACTAGGTTGACCCTGGCAGGTGGTCTCACATGTCATTGCAGAGATAGATGCACTCCTGAAGAGTTAGTGGGATCCACGGCAGGTTATTTTGCTCCCTACTACTAATTGTCTCTACCTGGAAGTAGGCTCTTCTTTACCCAAACAGACCCAGTTCTCAATTTTGGTACATAGTTCATGGAGGGAAGTTAAAACACAGAGAAATGAAGTTGAAGCCACCGTTCTCCTAGGTGTGAGATAATGACATTCAAGGGACAGATGTGTGAATGCACTTGGCCTGAAGTTCCTCAGTCCCGGAGAAGCAGGCAAATTCTGTCCATTTGTGTTCCCACTGTATACCAGTCACCTGGCACATTGAACTTACTAAATGAATGAACATAAAGACATGTTCATCCCAAAGCCAAGGGCACCTAACAATGTTTCAGTCTAAGCTCAATTCAGGGAAGAAAATATTCACAAAGATTATATCAGCTTCTTTTTATGATAACTTCTGTAGTTGTCTATCAATTTTACAGATGTTCTGTCACCAGAACAACCCACACACCAACAGGTGAGTGTCTCTGAAGCTTGTTCTGTCTCTTCATTGAGGTGATGCTGTGTATGTGAGTGTGTCTATGTGTATATGTGCTTGAGTGTGCAAGGGGAGTCCTTACAATACATCAAACAGGATATAGTGTCAAGACCAATATTGTTCTCTAAGATCTTCTGTGACTAGAATTTACTTACCAGTTGGGTTGGGTTCATAATGAGAGATGGGGATGGAGTAGGGCTGTTAGAGGGCAGATAAACACCTCCAATTGATTATAGAAATGGGTGGCTATTCAAAAGAGGTCTACTTATAGAAGTTCGTGTCAGATTCCTAACAAAGAATGGGACAAGGAGCAGATTCCAAATTTTTGATCCTTGTAGTTCATGCCCATATGGTTTGAATTTTAGGCTTCATTATGGATAGTATTGGCTTCAGCAGTATCTCTTTTCTGTAACCTGCAATTGTTGATGCTCTTTAACAGTTGAGAAGTTGGGGATTGGAAAACCATAGAGTAAGTATGCATGGCAGGTGCCCTGAGTATCTCGTTCATCTGTGTGCCTCCAGCAGTTCATAAAGGCCCAGGTGGAAAAGTGTTCCATAAACATTTCCCAAGGAAACACTGACAAGAGGTTCTGGGGCCAGGTGCTGTGGTGCACGCCTGTAACCCCAGCAGTCTGGGAGACTGAGGCAGGAGGATCACAAATTCAAAGCCAGCCTCAGCAACTTAGCAAAGCCCTAAAGAACTTAGTGAGACCCTGTCTCAAAATAAAAAATAAGATAAAAAGAGCTGGGGATGTGGCTCAGTGATCAAGCACCTCTGGGTTCATCCCTAGTTTAAAAAAAAAAAAAAAAAAAACAAAAATGAAGAGGTTCTGGAAAATGAGATAGAAACACAAAACATACAATAAACAGTCTGTTATCAGCCACCAAGACTAGCCAATTGGAGAATTCTGGGAAACCACATCAAATACATCTTAAAATGATCTCCCACCAGGCATGGTAGCTCACCTGTAGTCCCAGCTACTTGGGAGGCTAAGCAAGAGCATAACTTGAGTCCAGGAGTTCAAGGCCAACCTGGGCAACACAGTGGACCTCATTTCTTAAAAAACAAACAAACAAACAAAAAAACTCCCTCCCACAGTGTTATGGTTTGGATGTAAGGTGTTCCCCAAAAGCTCACATGTGAGATAATGCCAGAAGGTTCAGAGAAGAAATGATTGGGTTATAAGAGTCTTAACCCAATCAGTGAATTAATTCCCTGATAGGGATTCACAGAGTGGTAACTGAAGTGGTAGGGTGTGGCTGGAGGAGGTGGGACTAGGGGGCATGGCTTTGGGGTATATATTTTTAATCTGGTGAGTGGAAAGTCTCTTTGCTTTCTGATCATGATGTGAGCTGCTTTTCTCTGCCACACTCTTCTGCCATGATATTCTGCATCATCTCGAGCCTGAGGAATGGAGCTGGCCTTCTTTGGACTGATACCTCTAAAACCGTGAGCCCCCAAATAAACCTTTTGTCCTTTGCAGTTGTTCTGGTCAGTCCTTCAGTCACAGCAGCGAAAAAGCTGACTAAAACACACAGATGAGAGGAAGCTGGGGTATTTACCCCCCCAACTCCCCTCCACCTGATTTGACCCTCAAGGCCAAGAAAAGAACCTTAAGTGAGAGCCAATAAGAAGACTCTGGAGGCACATGTTAGAATTTTTAGTACCCAGGGGTGGGGCACCAAAAGGGTCTGCTAAAGAGGAAAAGAAAAGCTGAGCAAAAAGCAAGAAAGAAGAGGATAAGAGAGCAACATGCTCAACGTGTGTGTGGGTGTGCATGCACACCTGCTATAATGAGACCTATTAAGAAAAAACTTAAAATAATGAACAGAAAGACCTCACAGTGAATTCTCTTATACAACCCCTCTTTCCATTGAAATACGCGCATTCAGATTTATGAATTTATCAGGATTATTGTTTCTCTTGCATGGATTTCCAAATAGAGCAACATGTAAAGTAGTTTTAAATAAAAATGAATTCATAGGAGATAAAATTCCCTAAAAAGACTAGTAAACAAAATAATCATGTAAACAGTTATTTAACCTCATTGGTAATTAGGAAAATCCATGTCAAAATAATGAAGTACCATTTTGGGGGAAAATATTTTGAAAAATATCAAAAAGATTGGTAACATCCAGTGCTAACAAGGATATGAGGAAATATATATTGCCCTACATTGAGGTGAGGTTCAGAATTCCAGTTACTACAATTTTGGGGGGAAAATGCAGCAGCATGAATTCAGATTAAAAAATATATATATCCCTTTACCCAGAGATCATTCTATCTGAAGTTTTTCTTGCATAAATAAAAGCACTAGAATGTAAAGCTAGTTAGTTATTCAAGAATGTTTATTGCAGTTTTATTTGGGCAAAAGTAAACAACCTAAATACTTATTCAGATGGAAAAAAAAGGAAAATTTGTGGTGTATTTACACTGTTAAAACTAATAAATTACTTGCTGTGTGCATTGATTTGAACTAATTTATAATTATGATATGGTGAGAGAAGTAAACAAGTTGCATGTAATATGCAAAGTTCAATCCATTTGAATTTTTAAAAAGGGGAAAGCAAATATCTTATGCAGGAATAAGGAGGGTGTACATCAACTGTTGCCATTAGTTACATTGAGTTTGGAAGAGGGATGTTATTGTACATCAACTGTTGCCATTAGTTACATTGAGTTTGGAAGAGGGAGGTTATTGTGAAATTTGTAGTGGAGGCAGCACTACAGATGAAAATATTTGCTTCTTATTGTTGTTGTATTGTTTGGTTTATGGCAAAAAGAGAGTATTTCTCTGGAGGTTTGAAAAGAAAATCAAATAAAGAATAAAACCCTCAAGGTAGGCAGGACCATTGAGCAGCTGAGATGTTGGCAGATAATTGGGGAATTTGAGAATCAGTGGGATCATTGTGGGAAGGATCAGACATCAGACACAAAGGTCCCAGATATTTCATATTCACTTTAACTCATATTCAGCTTGAAGACATGGATACATCTCCCCTCTCCATGACTTCCTGCTTTTAAAAAATGGTGCAAATGTGCCAGGCATGATGGTGCATGCTTGTAATCCCAGCTACTCAGGAGGCTGAGGCAGGAGGCTTGCACATTTGAGGTTAGCCTAGACAACTTGGCAAGACCCTATCAAAATAAAATATAAAGGACTAAGGGTATGTCTCAAGGGTAGAACACTTGCCTAGCATGTGTGAGGTCTTGGGTTCAATCCTTATAAAAAATGTAAAGTACAAATGCTTTTACAACAGTGCTATAGAAAACCTATACAGCCAAAAGTTAGGAATTTGTTAAGCAAACTATAATGTACTAAGTAATGGTGCAATTGAATAGCAAATGTCAGAACAATGGTATCTGCTTGGTGTAGGTTGAGTTTGGGCTGTACTACTTGCTGTCTGTGATGGTATGCATGTTGCTTAGCGTCTTTGAGCTTTAGTTTCTCCATCTAGAAATGACAATAATAATAGTATCTAGTTCATAGATTTGCTCTTAGGATTAAATGAGACATCCATATATTTATGATGATTACTATTACATTCAATATAGAATGGAGGAGTAAATGAATACATGAATGGAAAACTATGAGATACCATTAAGAGAGAAAATAGAACAAGTGCTTGATTTTGATGTATAAATTACATAATGATTAAAATCAAAAGGTCATAAAATTCTATTAATGCCAGTCATTGTATTTTAATAATGAAAAAAATTTAATTGCATTAATATTTTAACTTTAAAGTTGGTTACTTACATGGTAAGTGAATATTATACATCATATTGAAATCAAATCTAAGAAAAAGAATTGCTTAGCATCTACTTTTTGACAATAAAAAGTAATATTTCAGCTGGGCACGGTGGCACGTGCCTGTAATCCCAGCAGCTTGGAAGGCTGAGACAGGAAAATTGCAAGTTCCATGCCAGTAACTTAGTGGGACCCTGTCTCAAAAAAAAAAAAATTTTTTTTTAAAAGGTCTGGGGATGTAGAGCACCCTAGAGTTCCATCCTTAGTCTTATAAAACACAGTAATATTTCATGGTGCTCTTGTTATAAGTGTTTATTATATCTGCCCCCCTCTTAAACACACACACACACACACACACTTCCCAGAATATCCTCACAGTCCCTCACAGTCCCCGGGGTACTTGTCACTTGTGGCTAGCAGTTGCAGTCTTACCAAAATACAGAGTCCCTAGGATGTCTTGCCAGAAGGACCAAGGCCCAGGTTGGCAGAGGCATTTGGAGCAAATTCACTCAGAGATGGTAGGGCAAGGAACATGAGATACTGTGTATCTATTCAGGAAAATGATACAAGTCTGCTTACAAAAAAAAAAAACAAAAAAACAACAAACAAAAAAACATCTTTAGAAGTTCAGATAGACCCCAGGAGTCTGCCTCCTTATTAGTCTTATTAGTTTCCATGCTTGGCACTGCCCAGGGCCAGCCATGCACCCTTACTCCAGCCACACCAGCCCTCTTGCCAGTGCCTGAACATGGCACCATGTGTATCTCTGTGTCCTTGCTCAGGCTGCTTTCTTTTTCACAAATGTCCTCCACATGCTCCAGTCTCCTCAAAACTTTTCTTGATCTGTCCCTTTTCTCAGAAGGGGCCATCACTGTCTGTTGTACATAGCATTGGATGGATTTCTCCACTAGAGTACCTGCCAACCTGTCTTAGTCCATTTTCTGCTCCTGTAACAGAATATCTGAGACCGTGTAATTTATAATGAACCAAAATTTATCTGGCTCATGGTTCCAGAGGATGGTATATTAAAGAACATGACACTGGCATCTGGTAAGGGCTTTCATCCTGCATCATCCCATGGTGGACAGTGGTA
Organism: Geosciurus inauris; assembly: GCA_004024805.1. Lineage (NCBI taxonomy): Eukaryota > Metazoa > Chordata > Mammalia > Rodentia > Sciuridae > Geosciurus > Geosciurus inauris. The sequence continues at coordinate 40,570 of PVHX01012054.1, read as the reverse complement.
GGGCAAGACAGGGTAAGAGTAAAAGAGCAAGAGGAGGTTGAACTTGCTTCCCTCCCACCGCTCTTATATGGGGATTAACCAGGGGTGCTTAACTCTTAGCCACATCCCCAGCCCTTTTTACATTTTTAAAATTTTGAGACAAGGTCTCACTAAGTTGCTTAGGGCCTTGCTAAGTTGCTGGGACTCCTTTGAACTTACGATGTTCCTGTTTCAGCTTCTAGAGCTGCTGGGATTGCAGGCATGCACCACTGTGCTGGGCCCAAACTTTCTTTTATAACAACCCATTCTCATGAAAACCAACCCATTTCCATGGTAACAACATTAATATTAATAGTTAGACTTAGAATCTTGGCTCTGTCAGTTAAAAGCAGAATGAAATTTGGATAAAACAATCTCACAGATCCATAGTTTCCTCACCTATAAAATGAAGATAAGATATTTCCATAATGAGGATTAAATAAAACTATTGATTACTCCCACTAGCATAAAAACATGGACTCCTATCTCCCAAGTAGAAACAAAATAAAACAAAACAAAACAACTTGTCTTGAGCCCACATTGTCTCTGAGCTACCTCCCCACTCTCTGTGGTCCCTTACATGTGACAGCTTCTTGAGTCATTGGTGGTTGATCCCTCTAGTCCCTCATCCAATCATCTCTCCTCAACTCACTATAGTTTGGCTTCCTCTCCTCCTTTCCACTGACACCAAGGTCACCAGTGACTCCCATGTCATCATATGAATTCAGCAGTCTTTTCTCTTCGTCTCTCAAGGGGATTTGGCACTCTTGACTTTTCTTTAAATTTTTTCTTCAGCTCCTACAGACTCTACTTATTTTCTTTCATTGTTTTTTCTTTTTCTTTTCTCAGTTTCTCCCTCCCTCCTTCCTTCTTTCCTTTCTTTCTCTTTGTTTTTGATACTGAGGACTTAGTCCAGGGTTGCTCTGCCACTGAGCCACATCCCAAGAACTTTAAACATTTTTATTATAAGATAGGGTCTCTCTAAGTTCCTGAGGCTGGCCTTGAAATTGTGATCCTACTGCTTCAGCCTCCTGTGTTGCTGAAATTACAGGTGTATACCACCACTCCTGGCTCTGCTTTCTCTTATTTTTACAAGCCTCTACTCTTCAGAATCTATCTCTTTCTCCTCTGGTCCACTTCTAAATTTGGAGAGACCAAGAATTTGTTCCTGGGCCCACTCTTTTCTGCAGCTGCATAATTTCCCTAAGACATCTCATTTGGGCCCACAGTTCAACCAGCATCAGTATCTCTAGCCTTGAACACTTCCCTGAATGAACTCTAATCTCACATATTCAACTACGCTTCTGTAACAGGCATCCCAAACATCACGACCAAAACAGAACATTTAATGTTTTCTTCCAGATTGCTCCTCCTTCTGTCCCCCCATCTCAGTGCATGACAATATTATGTTCCCACAGTCTCCACCTAAAATTTTATGAAACAGCCTCACTTTCTTCCTTTCCCTTAATCTCCTACCTTAATACATCAATAAGTCCTGTCAATTCTAATCTCCAGATCATATCTCCAAACTGTGCACAACTCAACACCCTTGCCACCAGCATTTTCCAAGCCAACTGGGCCTGTTATCACTCCACACTTCATCTGCTACCCACCCTCAAACCCAGGTTCCTCACAACACCCAGAAAGTCTTAAAAGTAACAAATCATTCTACTTGTCTCAGTGTTAACAACAATTTTCCATAGACTGGGTGACTTAAACAACATTTATTTTTCGTAGTTCTGCAGGCTGAGAAGTCCAAGATCAAGGTACCCAGTCTTGGTGAGGGCCTACCTCTTGGCTATCTTCCTGTTGTGTCTCACATGGCAGAGAGCAGAGGGAGAGGAAGCTCTCGTGTTGTGTCTTTTCTTATAAGGGTACCAATCCCATTCATGAGGGGCCCATCCTTATGACCTAATTACCTCCCAAAGGCTCCCTGCCCCCCACAGTACTGAGTACTGGAGATCAAACTCAGGGACACTTAACCACTAAGCTATATCTCCAGCCTTTTTATTTTTTATTTTGAGACAGGATTTTTCTAAATTGCCCAGACTGGCCTCAAACATATTGTGATCCTTCCACCTCAGCCTCCAGAGTTGCTGGGATTATAGGCATATGCCACCATGTCAGGCAAAGGCTCCCTTCCTAATACTATCACATAGAGTAGAGGATTTCAACATGATTTGGGGGGGGGGGGGGATACAAGCATTCATCCAGTAAAACTTTTCATCTGCTTAGAACTTGCAATGGCTTTCACTTAGAACAAAGTTCAATGTCTTTCCTGACCTATGATCTGACTCTCAATCATCTCTCCCACCTCGCATTGTAGGACTCTCCCTAGCACCTGTTAAACAGTAACTTCCCCAAGTACTCTTAGCTTTCTCTTATTTATGGATTTTGCATCTTCTGTTCCCCCTGCTCAAAATGGTCTTCTCCTTGATCTTTGTCTAAGGATAAGTAACAGGGACCAGGACGTAACACTAATAAATCCAGAATGGGGAGTTTCCATATGTACCATGCTCTACATGGAGTTGCATTTAAAGAAGCAAAATTTAACAGCCAAAAAAACTTCCAAAAGACTTTCATCTTTTACTGGCATCATTCAAAGAACTTTCAAGAGGATCCAAATGCACATTTCCCAGCAACAATTATTAAAATCATCCCGTCTAATCTATACCCTTTGCATTCTTCAGCTGCAAACCTTTCTCTATCATCTCCAGATCTCCAACATCCAATCCCAGAAGGCTTTTTACCCACTCTAGCTGCTGCTATCTCCACCTGAAACTTTCTTTTTTGGATTCACCTAGCTTCTCTTATATAAGCAAGAATCCATCCTCTTTAGAGCTTTGAGAGGAGGGAGAATTCCTTTGGGCAGACCAGAAAGGAAAGCAAAGTTGTGCATAGTATCACATGACTTTTTTTTTTGGTTCTGTCACAAGGATATTTGGCACCCATAGGAAAGAACATGTCAGAGACAAATGTAAGACCATGTTAGGGTGGAGAGACAAATGAAAGGAGGAACAGCAGGTGTACTCTCCAGGGTGGAGAGAAGGAAGGGTCACCAAGAACCTGACTGTAACTTAAACTATCATCTATGTTGGTGTCTACTGGATGTTATTCATGTGCTAGAATCTGTGCAGTGCTTAACTGAAGCTGTCCATGAGCATAAGGGTGGATATCTTCAGAGAAGATGTCACTGCTTACATTTTAAGGGTCGTGTGTGAATGTGAATTATTGAAGAATCAAATCAGGAACAAAACTACCAGATTTTGCTCAAAATGAACATGTTTACTGTAGGGATGGGGAAATAAGGTGAGAAACCCAGGTGTCAGCTGGCTTATATTTTCTCCAAGTTTCAAAATATAAGCATACAACCTGACAATCTAATCAAATTTCTCCCTCACCTACCAGCTATGTGACCTTGGGCAAAAAACTTCAATCCTTATTCCTAAGTGTCTTCATCTGTCAAGTGAGAAAATAATAGTATCTAACACAGAGGGCTATTGTACTCCATAAATTGCAGTACCAGTAATATCATCCCATGAGTCCTAAGAAGGAGAGTGGAGAATGGCTTTATCAAACCTTTAGATGACATAGAACTTGAGTGTTATAATGCAATCTATACGGGGTGAGGGGGAAAAAGCAAAGGGGCTAGAGAAATTTTATTTAACTGAGCTATTACCTGCTCAGATAATATAATCATAATAAATTACATGCAAAGAGAACACTGCAGGTTTTTGGCTAGGTAGTCACTGAAACCATTAGCACTTCGTATATCAGAAGCTAAAACCTAACCTTGTGAGTGAGGCAGTTTGAGCCTATATTTATAACTGCTCTGGATGTCTGCTGCTGAGATGAAAGATCCTTATTCATTTGGGATCTTAGCCAAGTTCGGGGAATGGAAGGAAAGAGAGAAAGACTCTAGTTAACTGGCGATAATCTAGGACAGGGCTTGGGATCTATGTCCTAATTTGTCACAGAAATGTTTTCCAGAGTGGTGACCATGTTGAACTTAGAGGAATATGAGTATTGTCAAAATAATTATGGTGTTTGTCCAGCTACTACATGGCTTATTTATTCTCTTCTTTAAAAATGCCTTTCTTTTTATTGTAATTTTAAATTTATTCTTCTGTATCTGTCATAGGAAAGGCTTGAAGGCTGAAAGATTCCAGAATGGCTTATTTGCAAGGAACACCAGCTTTGAGCATGTGTTCTTGGTGATGCTATTTTTCCTTTTCTACATTTAACCCCTGTCAGAACCAAAGGACAAAGTTGGCTAAAACTAAGTGTGACTAAATTTATTAAGATTTTCTTACTGTATTTTTCACCAGCTAAATCAAGTGTCCACTCTGTCATCCGTCCTGGGAACCCATGTTCCTTCAGGCCATCCGTTATAAACACCATGGGAAAAATGGAGCTAAACATAGATTTTGAAATGATATTACTTTTTAGGAGAAAGCCAAGCCAAACCTTTGGATTGGGGGTTTTATAGCATCAGATTCTGGGCACTTGAACCACTTTACTTCCATCTGTAATAGGATAAAGCAAGGAGAGGTTCTTTGTTCAGGGTTCAAGTGCTCTCGTGACGGTCTCAAAATAACTGGAGTGTAATACAGTAGAGCTTCACATAGTTAAACCCACAGGACTTCAACCTGTCACCGTTGTCACCCCAATCACCCTTTTCCTTTCTTAGGCAAGCCATGCACTTGAATAAAATTTTCCATCAACACAGAGTTGCATATACCCCTTATTTTTGCTTTTCCAAAGCCTCTAGGAGTCTCTCTGTCAGTTAAAGAGAAAAGCACATAAGCTAGACTTAATCAAGCTCTTCTCTTCCAAATGTTTTCCTAGTGCCTCACACTTCTTCACTTGCACTCGAACCAGATCAAGCCAAGCTTCCCACTTGGTTTCCGTTCACCGAAGGATGTTATCATTGTAATTTGTTGGCTTTTGCAAGAGTTGTGATGTTTTCCCTTTATTCATGAGGCTATGGACACCACTGTTCAGTGTGGATCTATTCCATCAGCCAAGTTAGTGCGCTGGGCAGAGCATTAAAGAAATCTGATCGTTTCCTTAGTCTCTATTTTGGAAGATACCGGAGCTTTATTCTTGGTGATAGCATGTAAACAATATTGAAACAAGGCTAACGAAGGGAAAGGGTTGAGATGGGAAGGTAAAGTTGTATATGTTCTGTTTTAAATTACATCAAGGTATGGGTAGCATAGGAGATGAATAAAAGTTCATATCTTTAAAACTGGGCAACTTCTAGTTATCATAATAACAAAAAAGTAGCACATAAAATCTATATGTATTAAATAGTGTGACATTGATATGGAAAGGAAGAAAATTACCAACTACATTAAATGCTTGACTAATAGAATTTCAGATGATTGGATCTTTCTTTTTCCTTCTCCTCCTCCCCCTCCTCCTTCTTCTTCTTCCTCTTCTTTCTCTTCTTCTTCTTCCTCCTCCTCCTCCTCTTCTTCTTTTGGTATTGGGAATTGAACCCAGGGACACTCTACCACTGAACAACATCCCCAGCTCTTTTTTTAAATTTTGAGACAGGATCTCCCTAAGTTACCCAGGCTGACCTAGAATTTACCATCCTCCTGCCTCAGCCTCCCCCAGTCACTGGAATTGTAGGAGTGCACCATAGTGCCCTATTTATAATAATTGATTAATTAATATGTAATATTTTTTAAGATTCTTATTAACACTGGGCTCATTTTCTTAGTAATTGTAAAGTGTCACAGTGAACTTCCTCTCACATGGTCTTCATCACAGTGTGCATGGCGTTTTGCACAAGTGGAAATGTCAGTTTCTAAATCAGGCTGGGGAAAGGGCTAGACAATCTTCCCAACTCCATCCTGACCACAGGATGATGATTTGTATAGCCTTAAAACCAGCTCCTACAGACTGTGTTGTCTGAAAAAATAGTTTTGTTGGAAAAATGGACATGTATGACTTATTTTCAGATTCTTCACCAGTAGATGGCACCTAGCCTTCCTTTATGGTTGACTAGAATTCTGACTAACTTCAGTGCATTCCCAGCATGTCACCGAGTCCAACTAACAGAGCGATGACCACATCACGTACAAATGCTCCTGTCTCATTAATCTTATCCCATGTTTGTATTGTTCTGGTTCCAGGATGCTGATACTTTAAGCCCGAGGCTCTAACTTGAGCAGGAAGAGTTTATTTTGGGACAAGAATCTTCCCCCATAGACAGGCCTCTCAACCAGTGTCTCCTTTTCTCTCTTTAGAAACTGGGACATTCTGGAGGTGAAAACTGGTTTTGTGGATCTGCAGAATTACTTCTTTCTCTCTCAGAAAATATCAGACTAGCATGTTGGTCATATCTACTCGGTTTGTAGAGAGGATCACAGAGTTAATGGGACAATAAGGGGTTGTGTTAAGAATGATTTTAGTCACTTATGCTTGGGGAAATGATCCTATAAATCTCCTTTAAGTATATAGAGTTGATGGGATAAATATATACAAAATATCCATTTCATCAACCCTATAAATATACACATTAAAATGGTTAGGGAGGAAGGAAGTGATAGCAAACTTAACTTTTAAAAATGTGATGACACATCATTTTGCTGTAAAGCAACACTCCATGTGCTATGGTCAATTTTCATTTAAAAAAAATCAGAAAATTTCAGTACAAAAGCTTAATATTTTATTTTCTTAAAAAACAATTTTGTTCAAGGAATGTAAATGTTTTCCCACAAAAACATTAGTATGACCTTAAATAAAGCTTTCTAGGGAAATATGGGGAAAGAATTGGAAATTTGTGCTTTGTCTTTTCCACAAATATGGAAATGACCTAACAGAGTACTTGTCTCTCTTGAACAACTCAAAATAAAATTGATCCTGAGATTTTCTTAGAATAAATAAGATAAGATGAAATAAATAAGAAAGACGAAATTTGAGGATCTGGTAGACTAGAAAAACTAACAATTTTTGATACATTTGGCTAACTGTGCAGTGTCACACTATGAAAATTTTTCTTTGGGCCCATGGAAGGAGATTTTACCGTATCATATACAGGGTCTGCTTATTATGCTCATAGCCTGCAGAAGTACAGTCCTTAAAAAATACACAAATCCTCATTTCTTCCTCTCCTTTCCATTTCAAAGTCAGACAGTAAATTGAATAGGCTTTTTTTTTTTTTTGGCAGTAGAGTATTTCATAAATAATTAGATGAGATGGACTATTAAATACAAAAATACTTTTATCCTAATTTTACTGAACACATCATTAAGTTGACTCTCTCCCCCAAATATCATGATATTGATATAGGTGACAAAAAAATAAGTGGTGAATTTTCTTTTTTCCTTTTTTAAAGAAGGAAATATATTTTAGCTCATGTTTTTGGAGATCCAGTCCATGATTAGCCTACACCATATCCCTGGGCCTAAGGTGAGGCAGAATACCATGGCGGAAGGGAGTGGTGGAAGAAAGCAGCTCAGGACCTGACAACCCGCAAGCAGAGAAAAGTAGTGAATTTTCTGTCTAGAAAGTTATATGATGTATAATTATTTTGTCCTATACGTTTCCTGACATGTTTTCTTATTTTTTGGTAATAACATTATATATTTTTAAAAAATTCTGTCTATAAAGCACCAAAATTCCATCTTAGCTTAACTCAAGATTATAAAGGAAATATATATATGATAACTTCAGTAGAAAAGAGGAATAAAATAGATTTGTATATGACTTATTAACAGAATATGACACTTTCTACTCAGCTAAGTATCCAGCTTTTAAAAAATAATCATAAATCTGTTTGTTACAGAATTCCTTTCACAATCAGTTTTCTTGGCATATTTAGTGATAGTTACTAGGTCATTAGCTGCTTGACAAAGAAACCAAAGCACCAATAAGCAGCCACTATGCAGAAGAGGTCTTCTGCAATTGTAACTTCAGTGAGTGAGATGGCATTCTATTAACGGTAGCCATTTAGAAAGACTTCCACTGTATGAAATGAGCTATACCCCTATGGGAATCTTCTCTCTGGACCAATTATCTACAGCCATTGGGTCCCCAAAAGTCTGAGTGCACATTTTCATCACCCAGAAAAACAACAATAATATATATATATATATATATATATATATATATATATATACACACACACACACACACACACATATATGCTGGTGTACCACTCTACCCCTCACCTCACCAATTAAATCAGAATGTAGGCTTGGGCAAGACAGCAAAACCCCAATGAGGGTATTTATTTCAAGTTCCCCAGGGGATTCAAATGTATAACCAGGCTGTAAGTCATCTGTCTAAATCTAGAACAAAATTTTACATTTCATGTTCCCTGAGCAATTTTCAAGTATCTGGTTAAAATTTGAAAAATTTCCTTCCTGTTGTCAGAAGGGGTCAACTGGACTATGCTAATAGTTATATGACGTATAATAATATACACATATAGTTATATGACGTATAATTATGCTAATGATATAACTGATTTCCTGTGTGCAGGGCCCAAAATGAGATGGTGACTGGAGGATTTTTTAAAATCCTGTTGGAGATTCAGGTTATTTATGAAAAATACTTTTGGGATGTGACTCTGTAGATCTTCTAGTTGAGAATATGCATAGGAATACATCCCAGGAACCAAGTCACATACAAGCAAAGATATAAATGTAACTAGAGACTTGGTCTATATGTGCAATTTTAATTTCCCTTTTTCCCCGAGAGGGTAAATGACTGGTATTATGGTATAAATAGACTTATTAGAGTTTGAAGAATGGTGAAGTCAATAAGGGATCAACTCTGGCTTGGACAACTGGGTGGAAGGTGATGTTAATTCTGATAAGGAATGGAAGAAGCAGTGGCTATTCTTTGTGAGTAAGGCAACTTTAGCTTTCAGAAATCTTTTATGCAAGTGGGATGTACTCTGCAACCAATGCAAGAAATCATATCTGGCTTCTTGATTAGTTTCATGGTGTCACCAACAATGGCCAAATGGCATCAGCAACAATGAGCTCCAGTTCTCTAGCTGCAATTGAACAAAGTGTTCAATCCATTCCACCTCCATGAGGGTAGTAATATGATGAATTGCCACCAGATGAGCTGTTTACTTGTCTGTCTCCCAGCAAACTATAGGTTCTTTGAGGGCAACAGTGGGTCCTCTTCACTGTTGAATACCCAGCAATAACACTAGAAGAGGAGGTAGTCAGAAAGTGGGTATTGAGATTAATTGAATTGAGGTCCCCTATAAAGACTGGCTATAAGGTCTTAGTTTCTCAGGAAACCATAAAGGAATCAAATGACAAGCAAGTGATGCTTTCTATGAAGGAAAGGTTTGGGGTGCAATGGAGGCTTTCAGATGCACAAATGATGATTCAGAAGTTTTCCTTGGAATAAATGATTTGTAGTAAATTTATTATAGCTACACATTCAAAAACCCAGTTTTGTGGGTTTTTTTTTTTTTTTGGTACCAGGGATTGAACTCAGGGTACTTGACCACTGAGCCACATCCCTAGCCCTATTTTGTGTTTTGTTTAGAGACAGGGTCTCACTGAGTTGCTTAGCTCCTCGCCCTTGCTGAGGATGGCTTGGAACTCACAATCCTCCTGTCTCCCAAAGTGGTGGGATTACAGGTGTGCGCTACCACACCGGGCAAAAAAACCAGTTTGTTTTTAAGCTTTTATATTCAGCTTACAAATGTAATCCATACATTTATTTATGGCAGGATTTAACCAAAACTTTGAAGGTGATATCATTATGTCATGCTGTTTACAAGCTTACCTTGTAAAGCTAAATTATCTTTCTAAAAGAGCACATCACTCTAACAAGCTACAGATTATTAATTTAATGTATTTTGTTTTCTTTTTAAATATTTTACTTTTATGACATATATTTTATGATATGTATTTATTTATTTGGGGGAAGTTTTTAAGTTGGTGCAATATAATTATAAATAATAGCGGGATTCATTGTTACATACTTGTATGTGCACACTAAGTTCTTAAATATTTATACAACCCTCGTGTGTATGTGCATGTGTAAAATAAAATTCTCTGAAATGTGCAAATGCCATGATAATCTCAGATTTCAACATAGAACCACAAGTCTAAATTAATTACTCAATTTTACATTTTAAATTAGAATTACAAAACTATCCCTTAAATAACACAGTAAATGCCAAATATTAATGCAAAAATATCAATACATTGGCTCTGATTCTGTAAAATTTTCTATATTTAGTTCTAAACTTTTCTGGAGTTGAGACCTTTAGTTCTAAACTTTTCCGGACATGAGACCTGGAGCTCCAGAATTTTTAGCAGTTTTCTCTACTCCTATATTATTCTGAGCTCCTTTTTATCACTACTGTGTTTAGGGCTTTGAAACTTGAAAATGTGTCCTCTACCTTGTATTAGTCAATTCTCTATCTGTTCTCAACTCTGCAACTCCAGAACAAGTCTGAACCAGGCTTATCACTTGCTTGAATTTTTAGTTTCTTCACTTCTTAAGAGATGTTCATAGGTTTCTCCTTTACACCAAAAGCTTTTAGACCTGAGAGGAGTAGAATATGAATAAATGTTGTTTCCACTTAACTTGAAAGACCTTGAACTTGATTATTATTTTCTTTTATGGTACCAGGGGGTTGAACCCAGGGATGTTTAAACACTGAGCCACATCCTCAGCCCTTTATATATACATATTTTATATTTATATATATATTTTATTTAGAGACATGGTCTCATTAAGTTGTTTAGGTTCTTGCTAAGTTGCTGAGGCTGTCTTTGAACTGATTCCTGCCTCAGGAAACCACTGGGATTGCAGGCATGAGCTACTTTGCCTGGCTTGATGAGGTCTTTTTTTTTTTTTTTTTTTTTTTTGGTACTGGGGATTGAACTCAGGGGCACTCGACCACTGAGCCACATCCCCAGCCCTATTTTGTGTTTTATGTAGAGACAAGGTCTCACTGAGTTGCTTAGTGCCTCACCATTGCTGAGGCTGGCTTTGAACTTGAGATTCCCCTGTCTCAGCCTCCCAAAGTGCCCGTATTACAGGCGTGCACCACTGCACCCGGCTTAATGAGGTCTTAAGATAGGAAAATGCTTCTCTATTTTGCTTGATGGAAACAGGACAATATTAACTTTCAAAAATATTTAAAATGATACCTGTGACTTTGTCTTACCTGTGGTCCTAACACATGAAATATTCTGTTGATACATCCTTGAAAATTAAGACATTAAGACACTTACTTAAGTACCCTTTCCTATTATAAGCAATAAATTAACAAATATGCAGTTTGAAAACCATTATAGCTGGGCACAGTGGCACACTCCTGTAATCCCAGTGACAGAGGAGGCTGAAGCAGGAGAATTGGGAGTTCAAAGCCAGCCTCAGTAATTTAGCAAGTACCTAAGCAACTTAGCAAGACCCTGTCTCAAAATAAAAATTAAAATGGGCTGCAGATGTGGTCCAGTTGTTAAACACTCCAAGTTCTATCCTGGTACCAATAAATAAATAAATATATTAATAAACTAATTAATTAACTAAAAACCCATTGTAGACTTTACTAATTGATGAGTACATTTTTGTCATTTATCTCGAATATAATATTGAGTCCTTAAAGTAGTATTGCAGGTATCTACTTCAAAAATCTATTGGAGTGGGTCTAGAAGGAAAGCCATCTTCTTTTTGTCATTTAAGACCATGAGTTCTGGAAAACATCTGTTTTCAAATACTGGCTCCACTTTTTTTTTTTTTTTGGTACTAGGGATTGAACTCAGGGGCACTCGACCACTGAGCCACATCCCCAGGCCTATTTTGTGTTTTATGTAGAGACAGGGTCTCACTGAGTTGCTTAGTGCCTCGCCGTTGCTGAGGCTGGCTTTGAACTCGCAATTCTCCTGTCTCAGCCTCCCAAATGCTAGGATTACAGATGTGCGCCACTGTGCCCGGCTCTGCCTCCACCTTTGATGGTAAGGTTTGGAGATCATTTAACTCCTTGTGCCTCAATTTCCTCATCTTAAAATGAGGATAACCACGGTATACACCCCATAGTGTTTTATGAGTATTAAATGAAATAATATAGCCAGGCACAGTGGCGCACGCCTGTAGTCCCAGCACTTAGGAAGGCTGAGACAGGAGAATCGTGAGTTCAAAGCCAGCCTCAGCAATGGCGAGGCGCTAAGCAACTCAGTGAGACCCTGTCTCTACATAAAACACAAAATAGGCCTGGGGATGTGGCTCAGTGGTCGAGTACCCCTGAGTTCAATCTCCAGTACCCACCTCCCCAAAAAAGAAAAAGAGGTAATATATGAAAAATGCTTAGCAGGCTGCCCAGGACACTATAAATGTTTACTAAATGATGATGATGATTTTCCTGAATTTTTCAGGAAAGAACTGAGGGAAGAAGTACGTCTTCCACCACAAAGGCAAAATGAGGGCAGTATGAGATAGCAGCGATGACCAGGGCAGCTGAGCAGGACTGTGTCTTTTCAAACAAAGGCACAGGGGAGAGAATAAATCAGAGCCCCAGAATCTCATCACATAGGCTACAAATAGCAGCTGCAGCTGCAGCCCCAGGGCTGGCCTTTACATGTCCACAGTGCAAAAGGATTCCTGGTGACAAACTGATCTTTTCTGTCACACCCACAGAGTCAGCAATCACACATGGAATAAATTCTGAATATTAAGGAGCCATTTTTAGTAGAATATAGCAAATTGCTTAATGATACAGACTGGATACAAATAGAGCAGGGTGAAGTCTATGTACTGATTAGGTGCTCCAGTGTGTATCATAGAAGATTCTGGTCATTCAGATGCAAATAATAACCCTTTCCACCTGTAGAAGCCTTACTAGTTTCAGACACTGTGCAGGACTCCCCTTGTGTTAGCTCAGTTAATCCTCCCTCATCTCCGCGGGGCTGATATGATGATTGTCCCAATCTGGATCTCAGAAGAGTGCCAGGGAAGGATGAAGAAACTAAGGCCCAGAGAGGTTAAATATATACCCAACAGCACAAGATTCTTTTTTTTTTTTTTGGTACTGAAGACTGAACTCAAGGGCACTCGACCACTGAGCCACATCCCTGCCCTATTTTGTGTTTTATTTAGAGACAGGATCTCACTGCCGTTGCTGAGGCTGGCTTTGAACTCGCGATTCTCCTGTCTCAGCCTCCCTAAATGCTGGGATTACAGACTTGCGCCAATGCACCCGGCTGCACAAGATTCTAAGTGTGCAGCTAGGGTAAACCCACTCTGACTCCAGCGTCTCATTTCTCAAACATTTTGATGCTCTGCCTTGAAATTATAATCATTTATGTGCTTATCTCTTATCACCTCAAAAAGTCCCCCATGGGAGTGTGCTTTATATCTCCAAACTGTCAACAGGAGAAGGTGAGTAGATGCTTATTGATAGATTCTAAATGAGGGAATAGGAGAATGGGAGGAGTTATTGGGTCTAAATAACATAACCTCAAAGTCACTTAAAACAGAGATTTGCCTGTCAAGTAGCTTATATGTTTTTTCATCTGCAAATTACCATTTATATATGGTATGAACTATAAAGCAGAAATTCATATCTCATGTGATTTTCACATTTTGTATATGAAACAAATGTGTGGGCTAAATAAATTTGCAAGCTGGGTTTGACTCATAGGCTGCCAGGTTGAGATCTCTGGTATAAGCAATAAGGAAAACACATCAAAAGGACAATAGCAGGTAGACAAGACTAAAATTACCAGATGAGGTAGTTGTGATTTATTCTTCAAAAAATTAGATCAACTTTGGATTCACTGTGATGGCAGGGTGAATCCCTCCCTCCCTGTTAGGAGCAAAGACTTGAAGGTGGGAAATCATGGTCAAGGTCAGGGGCCTCAGATTACACTGTACTCTGATTCTGAGGTTTTCATTTATTCTCTTTTTTGTTTGATTCTTATCATAAACAAATTTATTGTGATGCAATCTGTATCTTACAGAATTCAGAAATATTTTGTGCTTTTCCAATAGGCACTGTAAGCAGGAAACAGAAAATATAGAAGTTGAAACTTGCTAAGGTCCATAAATTAAAGGAGATTTTAAGGCACAGGAACTGTCACTACTTGTAGCCTACCGCATGGTGTGTGGTAGGACATGAAGCTTAAAAAGAACATCTGAGTCTTGGAAGGGATCCAGCAAAGGCACCAGGACTAATTTGGGAGATGAAGGGTATGTCTTATGAGGAGAGGCTTAGAGGGCTTAACATGCTTCAGCTTTAAAATAAGGCGGGTGAGCAGAGTTCTATTGATAGCCTGCAAGTCTTCCAGTATGAACTTGTACTTGGTGTGAAATAAAACTCAAAGTCACACTAAGGAATTTCAAGAAGGCAGTTTTCTTTCTTTTTCATTTCAAGTATGATATGCCTGGGAACATTTTGTGCAAGAAAGTTTTTTTTTTAAATGGATTTCCATAAAGTCTTTGAAGAAACATCTTCCAATTTAATATCATCTGTTCACAGAAGTGCTAGATTTAAAGAACTATTCAATAATATAAATTTATAATGTATTAGATAGAAACATCACTGTCTTGGTAGCTGTAAGTTGCATAGAATGAATTTCACCCCCACTCCCCTACACGCAGCGAGAATTCTCTTAAACATGACTTAGCACAACTCTCCTAAAATTTTACAAATTCATCAAAAGTTTCTCACCTACACCTCTTGTTCTTTCCTGTTTCACACAGAATCAGGCAATCAGGCAGCATGTGGCAGGGAGAACTGCTAGATCTAAAACAGTTAGTAATAATTTTGTGGAGTCATCCTTCAAATTTTTAAATTACTTGGTAACCTGCTCTCTTTTGGATTTTGACTTTCAGTTTGGATCCTAGATCTCTGATATTTGTGACTTAGTTAAAATTGAAAAATCTCCACAAAAGATGCATAGAAAAATCTGGAAGGTAATATGACAATTTTAGTAATTGTTATGATATCTTACATATTAAATTTCAAAATATTCAATATATAGAATATTCAGGTTCAGAAGTGGAGGCTCAGGGTTAAGGTCAGAGGTGGTTCCTGAGAATCACCATGTGGCCATAGCTGAGACCGTGAGAGGGGGTGAGCTCACCAAGGGAGACAGCAAAGGGCTGGGAGCTAAACTTGGGGAAAGCTCCCCAAAGGGCCCAGGCAAAAGAAGAGTAAAAAGCAGGGGAGGGGCAGGGTCTCTTTCCTGACACTTAGATCCATTAGCCCCTTCCTTGGTTACTTCCTCTTCCAAAATGGGTCATCTAAACAGAGGTCTTAAGCTAAGTTGTTCACATACCTTCTACTAAGGACTAAATTGTGTCTCAATTTCATATCTGACGCCCTCACCCCTCGTGTGATGGCATTTGGAGATGAGGCTCTTGAGAAGTAATTAGGTTTACATGAGATCATGAGGGTGTTACAGCGGTATTAATGCCTTCATAAGGAGAGACACCAGAGAGTGTGCTTTGTGTCTCTCCCCACCACGGAAGGACACAGTGAAAGAATCATCTGCAAATGAGGAAGAAGGCCCCCTCACCAGAACTTGATGGTGCTGGCACCCTAATCTCAGGCTTCCGGCCTCCAGAACTGTGGAAAATGAATTTCTGTGGTTTAAGCAACCCAGTCTATGATACTTTGTCATGGCATCTCAAGTTGACTAATAACACTTTTAAAAAATTTCTTGGGCCATTTCCATACATTTCAAATTGATATTCAAAATTTTCTATCATAAGTTTAAATAGTTTTAAAGACTGCAATTTCTAGTATTCTGTAAAAGTTGACATTAAAAAGAAAACTATATCTAATTTAAAATCTCCCCTGGGATGAAAGCACCATAATGAGAGGATACCCGCCATAAAATATTAAAGATAATACATAAGTTCCTCAACCATTGGAAATTTAATATTATTGTTTTCTCTTCATGAACAAACACTTTATTCCACTTATAAAGTTCTATTTCCATTAAGTGTATATATATATAGATATATGTTAATATGGATGTATATATATAAATTTTTTTGTCTTAAAACTGAAAAAAAATTTCCTTATACATTTTTCTCAGAACTGCTGAATGCAGTGGTGCATGCCTGTAATCCCAGTGACTCAGGAGGTTGAGGTAGGAGGATCACAGTTTCCAGGCCAGCCTCAGTAAATTGGTAAGGCCCTAAGCCACTTGTGAAACCCTGTCTCAAAAAAAAAAGAATTAAATAGAGCTGGGGATGTAACTCAGTGGTAAAGCATCCCTGGGTTCAATCTGCCATACCAAAATAATAATAATACATAAACTGAAAATTGTTTTAAAAAGTTTTTCCTGCAACCTACAATATTTTAAGATAATAAAATATATTGAGGATTGAGTTATTATTGAGTATATTTGTACAGAATTGATTGAAGCAACATAAAAGATAATACTGCATGATAAGTGGTCATTGAGCATGAAAAATTTTGTTGTAAATGTATTATGTGGAAAATTATTTTCCCCAGTTTATTTATGCTTAAATATTATTTGTTGTTGAAAAGAATAGAGTTCAGCATCAATATCAAGGAAAATAGATTTTATTTCAAAATTTCTTTCAAGAGACAAAGAACATTATGTATTAATAAAGCTCTAACAATTGAAAACATGAAACCACCAAATAACAAGGCTCCAAAATACATGAAGGAAACATTGGCAGCATTGAAAGGAGAAATAGACAGTTCTAAAATAACAGCTGGGGACTTCAACATTACATCTTCCATGATGAATAAAACATTCAGATAGGAGATCAGTAAGGAGATAGAGGACTCTAGACGTAACAGACTTACATAGAACACTCCACTCCACTCAACAACAGTACAATCTATGTTCTTCTCAAGTGCACAGTGAACACTCTTCAGGGTGGACCATATGTTAGGTCAGAAAACAAGTCTTAATATGTTTTTTAAATTTTTAATTATGCATATATTTCTCTGACTACAATGGAATGATACTAAAAATTAAAGAAGGAAAACTAGAAAATTCACAAATAAATAGGAATTAAACAACACATTCTTAAACAACCCATAGACTAAAGAAATTTTTAAAAAATTATGACATGAATGAAATGAAAAGCATAATATACCCAAATTTATGAGATACAGTGAAAGCAGTGCCAAGAGGGGGATAAACACCTACAGTAAAAGAAAGTTCTCAAGCTAATAACTTGACTGTACACCTTAAGGAGCTTTAAAAACAATAAGAAAATAGATCTAAAACTAGCAAAAAAAAAAAAAAAGAATAAAGATTAGGGCAGAGATAAATGAAACAGAGGAGAGGAAAACAATACAGTCAGTGAAGCCAAAGCTGATTGTTTGAAAAAGATCAAAAAAATTGAAAACTCTTTAGCTAGACTGACAAGGAATGAAAGAAAAAAGATGAAAATAACTAAAATCAGAAAATTACTATTGCCCTTACAGAAATCAAAAGGATTATAAGCGAGTCCTTTGAACAACTGTATGCTAACAAATTGGATATCTTTGAAATATATAAATTCCTAGAAATATTCACAATAACAAAATAGATGCAAGAATAAATATATAATCTGAACAGACTCATAACATGTAAAGAAATTGAATTAATCACCAAAAAATTCCTAACAAAGAAAAACCCAGAAGCAGATAATTTCACTAGTGAATTCTACTAAATATTTAAAGAAAAACTAACATCAACCCTTTTCAAAAATTAACACGAATCCCTCAGGAGGGAACACTTCCTGAATGGTTTTATGAGGCTGTTATTATACTGATACCAAAGCCAAATTAAGATACTGCAAGAAAAGAATTACAGACCAGGATCCTTTACAGATATAGATGCAAAGTTCCTCAATAAAATACCAGAAAACTGAATCCAATGGCATATTAAAAGGATTGTATACTATGACCAAGAAGAATGTATTCCAGGAATGCAAGGGTGGTTCAACCTAAGAAAATTAATCAGTGCTAATACCACATTAACAGAATGAAGAGAAAAAACCCACACAGTCATCTCAAGCAATGTACAAAATGCATTTGACAGAATCCAACACCCTTTCATAATTTTAAAAAAAAACCTTAGAAACTAGAAATAAAAAAGGAACTTCCTGAACATGATAAGAGGCATTCATGAAAAGCTCACAGCTAATATCATCCTCAATGGTGAAAGATGAAACAGTTTTTCCTTCAAATCAGGGAAATGACAAGATACTTTAATAACTGCTGTTCAACATTATGAGTTCTAGTCAGAGCAATTAGGCAAGAAAATAAAAGTCATTTGAGTTAGAAAGGATAAAATAAAACCATCTTTATTTGCAAAATACATAATCATGTTTGTAAAAAATATGAAGGAACACACACAATAAAAAACTGAGCTAATAAATTCAGCAAAGTTACAGGGTGAAAGATAAACACAAAAATCAATTGCATTTGAACACATCATCAAGGAACAACTCAATATAGAAATTAAGAAAACAACTCCAATCCAAAACAATAAAATATCTAGGACTGAAATTAACCAAGGTGTTCAAAGACTTGGACACTGATATCTATAAAGTGTTGCTGAAGGAAGTTAACAAAGACCTAAATAAATGGAGAAACACCTCATGTCCATAGATTGGAAGACTTAACTATTGTTGAGATGGCTACTCCCCAAGACCATCTTCAAATTCAGTACAATCTTTATAAAAATTTTAGTGCCCTTGCTGAAGAAATAGAAAAACTGATCCACAAATTTATGTGAAATTTCTGGAGACCCTGAATAGCCAAAACAAGAAGAGATGAACAAAGATGGAAGACTCACACTTCCAAATTCCAACACTTACTACAAAGCTCTAGTAATCACCACAGTATGGTATTGGCATGAGGATTGACATATGGATCAATGGAAAAGGGTTGAGAGACCTGAAATAAACTTAGTCACATCTATGACCAACTGATCTTCAACTTGGATGTCAAGAACACTTAATCAACAAATGGCACTGGGACAACTGGATATCCACATGCAAAAGAGTTAATCTGAAACCTAATCTCATGCATATACAAAAAAAATAAACTCGATGTACATCAACAACAAATAAAAACTAACATTTTAGGAGAAAATGTAGCAACTCTTCAGAACCTTGGATCTGGCAATGAATTCTTAGATATGACACAGTATGAGCAAAAGAATAAAAAGTAGATTAATTAGACTTCATCAAAATTTTAAAAATTTATGCATCAAATGACATTATCACAAAAGTGAAAAGGCAAATCTAAAGAATAGGAGAAAACATTTGCAAATCATATATCTAAAGTGGGTCTAGTATTCAGAATATATAAAGAATTCTTACAACTCTGCAACACAAAGACAAATAACCCCATTTTTTAAATGGACATAGGGCTTTAAATTTATTTGAAGAAACTATACAAATGACTGGGCATGGTGGCACATGACTGTAATCCTAGCAACTGGGGCGGCTGAGGCAGGAGGATCAAAGTTCAAAGTTCAAAGCCAGCCTCCGCAATTTAGTGAGCCCCTACACAACTTAGCAAGACCCTATTTCAAAATAAAAAATAAAAAGAGCTGGGGATGTGGCTCAGTGGTTAAGTGCCTCTGGTTTCAATCCTTAGCACCATAAAAAAAGAAAGAAGATATACAAATGGTTGATGAACACACAGAAAGATGTTCAACATTGTTAGTCATTAGAGAAATGCAAATCAAAATGAAATACTAGCCCACATCCTCTAGGATAGTTATAAATTACAAAAGAGAGGGTAGTGTTGGCAAGAATGTGGAGAAATTAGAACCTTTACACATTATTGGTGAGAATGTAATTGGTATAGCTGCTGGAAAACAGTTTGGTGGTTCCTCCAACAGTTAAACAGCTGGGGAGCTAGGGTTGTAGCACAGTGGTAGAGCACTTGCCTAGCATGCGGGAGGCACTGAGTTCTATCCTCAGCACCATGTTAAAAAAAATCAATCAATAAATTAAAGGCATTGTGTCCATCTACAGCTAAATATATATACATATATATATAAAGTTAAACAGCTGGGTATAGTGGCCTATGCCTGTAATCCATTGGCTCAGGAGACCGAGGCAGGAGCATGGAAAGTTTAAAGCCAGTCTTAGCAACTTGGAGATGCCATAGGTAACCTTACGAGACCTTGTCTCAAAATAAAAAATAAAAAGGACTAGGATTGTGGCTCAGTGGTTGAGTGCCCTTGGGTTCAATCCCTGGTACCAAAAATAAAATTTTTTTAAAAAGTTAAACATAAATTGCCATATGATACAGTTCTATTTCTCAGTATGTATACAAAAGAATTGAAATCAGGTACTCAAACAAATACACATACACCTGTGTTCATAGTACCAGTCACAAAAGATGGAAATAACCCAAATGTCCATCAATAATGAAAGGATAAATTGTGGCATATCCATACAAAAGAATAGTATTCAGTCATAAAAGTGTACATACTATGTTGTAAATGAACCTCAAAAACAGCATGTTAAGTGAAAAAGGAAAAAGAAAAAAAGAAAAGTCAGACACAAATGCCATATATTGAATGATTCCATGTATACGAAATATCCAGAGTAGGTAAATCCACAGAGAAACAAAACATAATTGGTAGAAGCCAGGTTCTGGGCAGAAGGGCTGGGTTAATTGCTTAATAGGTACTGTGTTCCCTTTAGGGGTGATGAAAATGTTTTGGTAGTAAATGGAGATGATGGTTACACAACATTTTTTGGGGGGTACCAGGGATTGAACTCAGGGTCACTCAACCACTGAGCCACATCTCCAACCTTGTTTTATATTTTATTTAGAGACAAGGCCTCACTGAATTGCTTAGCATCTCACTTTTGCTGAGACTGGCTTTGAACTCAGATCCTCCTGCCTCAACCTCCAGAGCCGCTGGGATTACAAGCATACACCACCATGCCCAGCACAGCATTCTTAAGGTACTAAATACCACTGAATGCTTCATTAAAAATTTTTTTAATTTGTTCTAATTGGTTATACATGACAGTAGAATGCATTCTGACACATTGTACACAAATGGAGCACAACTTCTCATTCCTCTAGCTGTACATGGTGCAGAGTCACACCAGTAATGTAATTATATATGTATATAAGGGTAATAATGTCTGTCTTATTCTACCGTCCTCATCCCCACACTCCCACCCCGCCCCTCACTCCCCTCTGCATAATCCAAAGTTCCCTTCATTCTTCCCTACCTGCCCTCCCCACCCACTATGGATCAACATCCATTTATCAGAGAAAACATTTGGCCTTTGGTTTTTTGAGATTGGCTTATTTCACTTATGATATTCTCTAGTTCCGTCCATTTACCAGTAAATGCCATGATTTCATTCTTCCTTAAGGCTGAGTAATATTCCATTATGTATATGTATGAATGTTTCATTTTTAAATGGTTAATTTTATGTTGTGTGAATTTTGCCTCGATAAAAATTAATTTCAAAAAGAAAACAAAGACTATAATTTTATATAGACACTTAAATTAGTGTGATAGATTCTTTAAAGTAAGTTTGCTGGTGCACATACATACTTTAAATCTTAGATATTTTTGCTAAATTACTTTCCTCAAAGGTTGTTCATCCAACAGTTCAACAGCAGTGAACAGAACCACCTGTTTTCTCATATCCTGGATATAATCACTTTAAAATTACCCAAAGGTTGTTAATTTAATGGGTAAAAAAAATGATTACTCATTAAGTTTTCATTTTCCCAAAAGACTTTGCTTCTGTGAATTGCTTGTTTTCAAATCCTTTACAGGTGATCCTGGCTTATCATGGTTCTACTTAAATTTATTTTTGGTTTTATGATGATGCAAATACAGGTTGCATTCCATAGAAACCAAAACTTCAAATTTGAATTTTGATCTCCTGGGCTAGGGACAGGTAGTGAGTGATGCTGGGCAGGGGCAGGACCCGCAACTCCTAGTCAGTCACATGACCCCACATGGAAATAATAGACACTGCCTTGTGCTGTGTGGCTAAGCTATGATGCTCCGTAGGTGAGGTGCATTCAATCCATTTTCACTTGAAGACATTTTCAACTTCAAACGGGTTTATCAGGATGTAATTCCATCCATCCTAATTCAAGGAGCATTATTATTTTTTTTTTTAGTGATGTTAACTCTTGTCTATATGTTTCAAATAACTTTCTCTCCTTTTTATTTTTTTGAATATTTTTATTTTATGATGTCTTTTGTTACAAAAGAATCTTAAAATTTTATTTATTCAAATCTGTCATCTTTTCTTCTATGGCTTCTATATTTTCTATTTTACTTTTAAAAAAGGTCTTTCCACCAGGGTTCAAATACTGTCATAAATTTTCTTCAAGTATTTTGTATTAGTTTATTTTTAAAAAATAAAACTTTAGTCCTTCTAGAATTTGTTTACATATCATGTGAATGTGGGACTTGAAAGCTGTTTATTTTTTTCTTCCTATATTATTCCTGTGATTTTACCCTGTCAGTGCCATTCTTGTTATTTTATCATGATGTTGACTGCAGTATTAATCTTGGAGGTAAACACCAAAAACAACCTGAATGTCCATCAAAAGGGTGACATCAAGACTATATGACACAGTATGGTAATCCATGCCATGAACAATTATTTAGCTATTAAAAATATATATGTGTATATATGTATTATATATATGGTGGGCTATCTATGACAGGTTAAATAAAAACAAGTTGAAGAGAAATGAAAATAATATGATCCCTTTCTTAAAAAACAGATGAGAACTTCCTACATATAAATGTTTGTGTGTCTTTTTATGAAAACAAGGAAAGTTAGATTATATTTCATACCTTGGAATGAAGATGACCTTGGGGAGAGGTGGAGATTATTGGCTTATTATTTCTACTTCACTCTCTTTGGGTTGATGCAAAGAACATTATTGCTTTTATTTTGAATGTTGTGGCACCTATTCAAACACCCATTCTCCTTAGTAACAGAATCTCAATTTTTAGCTGAGCTCACTACCACTGACAATGAAAAATTACATTTCCTTCTTTTGTAGCCAGACATAGCCATATAATTAAGACTCGTCCATGGGAGGCAATAAATGTATTGTATAGTTCAAAAGCTCTTTAAACTGAGTGCAGTGGCACATGCCTATAATCCCAGTGATTTGAGAGACTGAGAAAGGAGGATCACAAGTTCAAAGCCAGTCTTGGTAACTTAGCAAGACCCTGTCTCTAAATAAAATTTAAAAAGGTTTGGGGATGTAGCTCAGTGGTAGTGTCCCTAGGTTCCATCCCCAGTACACAAAAGAGAAAGGGAAGAAGGAAGGAAGGGAGAGAGGGAGGGAGGGAGGGAGGAAAAAAGCTCCTTAAAATGAAGAAAGTAGGGGCTGGGATTGTGGCTCAGCGGTACAGCGCTTGCCTTGCATGCATGAGGCCCTGGGTTTGATCCTCAGCACCACATACAGAGCAATAAAATAAAGACATTGTGTCCATCTTCAACTTAAAAAATATTTAAAAAAAAAAAAATGAAGAAAGTAAATTCTTTTTTGTTTTTTTCTGCTGCCTGGAATAGAAATAGGAATACAATAGCTGGTGCACTAGAGGCCATTTTATTTATTTTCATTATTTCATTATGTATTTTCATTATATATTATCATTCATTAATGATTTCTTTTTGATGTGGAGTCTTACTGTATTACCCAGGCTGGCCTCAAACTCCTGGCCTCAAGTGATTCTCCTGCTTCGGACTTCTGAGTAGCTGGGACTACAGCTATGCCACATCACTGTACCCGGTTAAAAGCCATTTTAGACCACAAGGTCACCTAGAGGCTGACAGAGCAAGAAGGATCCTGGGTTCCTGATGACCCTGAACTAGTGGCTTTAGATTTGCTCTATGTGAGCAAGATTTCCATCTTGATTCAACTGTTATTTTGTGTATTCGTGTTATAATCAGCCAAACCTCATCATCAGTAATGCAAAAGGAAAAAATCCAATGAAGAATCTAACCAAAGGAAAATGAAAGAAACCGGGCGCGGTGGCACACATCTGTAATCCCAGCACTTTAGGAGGTTGAGACAGGAGAATCGCAAGTTCAAAGCCAGCCTCAGCAATGGCGAGGCACTAAGCAACTCAGTGAGACCCTGTCTCTACATAAAACACAAAATAGGGCTGGGGATGTGGCTCTGTGGTCGAGGAACCCCTGAGTTAAATCCCCAGTACCAAAAAAAAAAGAAGAAGAAGAAGAAAAGAGCTCTGTTGACCAGCTCCCTATTCCTGAGTGTAAATACTCATCTCTACTTGTTATCTTAATTGTTATTCTAATTTTACTTTAATCATCTGATATACTGTAGAACTGCTTATCCTTGAATTTGTCCATCCCCTCCAATACTGTTTTTTTAAATAATTAAATCTTTTATTACCAAGTATTTCCAGGTCATAAAATACTTTCCCCACGGGTGTCAATATCTCCTGGCATATGTTCATTTACTTCAGTAAAATGATCAGTGTCTCAAAAACCCATGGGGTTTCTGCAGAAGCCAAAGATGACATGGCACCTCTTTTGTGGTATGTGTGAAATCTACCCCTCACTATAAACATTCTTCTGCAATATGATACTCTGCCCCTCTGTCCATTTCATATGTGGTGTTCAGTGAGCTGGCAATGTTGAAAAAGTGATTCTTTTTTAGGGACTTCCACATAGCATCCCAAGAGGCCTCAGAAGTGACTTTTTAATCCCCTCATTTTACACGAGAGGAAACTGAGGCCCAGAAAGTCTGCCTGACTTTCTTAGAGTAAGTAACTCAGCTGGTTAAGGTCCAGAAATACAATTCAAGGATCAGACTTCTGATTCTAGGTTCTTTAATTTATTTCATCTGCTAATTGACACTCTTCTAAAGGACTCAAGAAAGTTTTATTTCTCTCTTCCGTTTTTGTTTTCTTTCTTACACCTAACTTTGTATCGCAGAATATGCTGTTTTCTGGTTGACATGATGTGTTTAGCATCTAAGATCAAAGAAATCTGTCTTAAAAGCAAACTGTGCTCAGGAGTATTGAGAAGATGCGTTTTATAGTTGATGTCCATTGACTGTCTTAACTGGCTGGCTTCCCCCTCTCCTCGCATAGCTAAAGCATGATGCTATTGAGTTCTAAGTCAAGTTTCCATCCTTATATGAAAAGTTAGCTTGGCACAGCGTTTGGTAGAGCTAAGTCTGACCAGCTGTGCTGTCAGCCACAAGGGAAATTAAACGAGACAGTGTGGCTAGTTCGGGACAAATCAGTCTCTTGAAAATTACACTGAACACTCATGCCAATAAAGGCATGTGGGTAGTTTTCATATAAACCAGTTTTAGTCCTTGCGTCTGATGTGTCATGCATGCGAATAAAGAAAGTAAGTAGTCTTTTTCAGTTCTATCCCCCGGTAGTTCATGTTTTTCTATCAGTTCCATGAGAGTTTCTGGAGAACGTGACCAAATCTGACACATTCTACAAATATCTTAAGTGAGATTTGCATGTGCCATCTTGAGTTAAAACAATGGCTACTTGTCTGAATTTCTTTGCCCATGTCCCACACATTTTTGTGTACAATTCAGTGATTTTTAATATACTTACAAATTTGTACACCCATCACCACTAATTCCAGAACATTTGTATCATTACCAAAAGAATCCTGTACTCACAAGCAGTCACACTTAATTCTACTTCCCCCAGTCCATAGCAACCACTAAGTTAGTTTTCGACTCTGTGGATTTGCCTATCCTAGATATTCATATAAGTGGAATTGAAGAGGGGATGGCGTGTTACTTGGCAGTCTAATTTTTTTGTGTCTGGTTTCTTTCACTGAGCGTAAGGGTCACTCATGTTATAACATGTTATCATTTTAACATATATCCTTTTATATGCCCTATAATTCTAAAAAAGAACGTTTCTTGGAAAAAAGGTAAATGCTGTGTATTCCTTAATAGAAACCTTTGCTATTTTTGGCAAAGAAAATAAAGCAAGATATTCAACTTAGAAATTTGGCTTGGCAAATTAATTTTGAAACATCAATAAAATATGAAAATTTAAAAGGGAAGCTACTGGGGAACAAAACTGACCAAATTATATGTTCCTGTACAAATATGTTGCCCTGAATCTCATTATTATCAATGAAATTATAAGGCACCAATAAAAAATTTCTATAAAAAAAAAGCAAAAAGAGAAAATTTTAAAACCCAATATTTAAGAATTAATGAAAATGACAAGCTAATCAGAGCATAAAATTATCTGAATAGAGATTTCTTTCCGATCTTAGTGAAAATTAAGCGAGTGATTGGATTAGCATATCACGATGTTAATTTATTTTTTCACCGACCTGCAAACTTTTTGCACATGCATCTGTCAGATGGCAAGAGAAGAGCAAGAAAGAACACGAGGCCACAGCTGAATTTAGAAAGTTAGAGGTGTTCTCATCAGCCACATGAGATGGACAGGAGATTCCTTCCAGTAGGCGAGAGAGCAGAGGGCAGACAACAGATGTGAGAAAGGTCCCGTAGCTGTCAAGTTCCAGCATCCTTGTGCTGAAGAAGGGAGGTGCCAACGTGATTGATGTCCAGAGGCAGTATAAAAGCACTGGATTTGTCCCCAACTGCTTGTCACATTGACCTGAACCATCTCTCGACTGCTCTTGGGGTTTCTGTCAACTAGTACTGGAAGGGAAAAACCTCTTTGGAGAATAACCTTTTATTTGTAGCCATGCCAGAACCCACTAAGAAAGAGGGTAAGACTCATCCATAAATCTTTTTGCTGTACTTTTTAATGAAGTGTGCTTATTTAGGTATCTATTTTCAAACAAATATGCAATTTCTTAAATAGACTGTAGAATAATAGAATCACTGTGATATAAGGATAAGATTTTGTGCAGGCAAAAGACTAGAGGAAAATATAGCAAGAGTGTAATGAATTGAAAAATATCTCATAATGATAGTTTATGCAGGCATATTGACTGCAATGGTCAAATAAAGTTTATATCACTCACAAAAAATATTTTTGTTGTTAATACAAGGGATCTTTAAAGTGTAATTTGAGGATGTTAATTGCTCATGGTGAGCATATTGTATTTTTAAGCATATTTTCTTAGCTTTGATCTCAATTTTTTCACCATGTATTTGCAGTATGCTGGGGTAGGGGTATACTTTTTAAATAGCTTTTCATAACACTTTTTCAAATAGTTAATAAATTAGACAAGACTTCAAAAAAGAATTTGTAAGATTATTTCCAGACTTGTTATTTTTTCCATGGAAAGATCTTCAAAATATACAGATGAAGGTATTTTATCAGTTTGTCTTTTTTCCCCCCTTTGGAGCTTTATTGTTAAATTTGTGAATGAATAGAAAAAGTTTTTGTCACAGATTTTGTTCTTTCTGAGTTTTATTATATGTAATTTCAAAGGTAGCCTTTTAAAATAATGGAACTGAAAATCTAAAAATATCTTCATCAGAAGAAAAAAGTATTTCCTCCAATAAAGGTTTTCTTTTCTATAAAGAAGATCAATATTTTAAAACTACTAATTAATAATGTAAATTGGAATTAGTGATTGTGAAAATTAATGAAAAACACATCCACAGCTCAAATACATTGGCTTTAATTCTTAATTAAATCTTTTAGAATATTCTTCCTAAAACCAGTCTTCACTAAACTCCCTGAATCTCTCTTTTTCACTTCTGAAAATAAAAATGCATGCACACCACAGATTAGTAGGGAACATAAATATTTAGCTTTTTCATCTTCAATTCTTAAAAATGCGTTTAACCATTATTTTGGAGAACCGTGGGAAAGATGCTACATATTGAACCCAAAGTTGAAATACTAACCATATTATGGAAAGTCTTTTAAATATATTTTCTTTATGTAATTAAGTAACCAGTGCTGACAGGCCGTGGTGATCAGTTTACAGGTTGGCCTTACTTAGTGGCGGAGGGCATTGATGGATGAAGTCTTCCACCCGAAATAACCACACCAAATGCATGCATTAATATGGGAACTTAATCCTGACTATCAGTCAGTGAGCCCAACCCCTGCTAAAGTGTCTTATTTGTAATGCAAATGATTTACATGTGTATTAAGTGTCCTTTTTACTTGATCTGTCACTTGACTTGCCTCTTCAAGGTTTACTTGGATGAAGTGCATTCTATGTTTTCTCACTGAGGACAGAATATTGTTTTACTCATCCTAAATTTAGTGGATAAGTTTGCATTTGTTTGTTTGGAAGCCCAATTGAAAATGACAAGAAAGCCAAAAAACTAATAAATAAGGTGTCAGTCAGGCTGCAGAGCCTATAAAGCTAATTAAATTATTCTGACTGCTAGATGAGATGAAGTTTTGTATTTTGTTTGACAACTTGATCTGATTCATTTTCTTTCTACAGAAAATAAAAGGTTAGAGCTAAAACATATATGTCTATATAAATCAGCACAGATACTAAAGTCTCCATGACCTTCTTCCACTATAAAGACACTGTTGATATGCTGTGTAGGAGTCCCTCCACCCAGGCCAGTAATTTTATACCCGTAGATTCTTTGGTTAGTTTAAATTTGGATGGTGGGAAGTAGGAGAAAAAAAGGAGAGGATTACTGATATATTTAAAATTCATTGAGGAAGTACAGAGATTTTTGTTGTTATTGTTCTCTTTTCAGCAGAACTGATTTTTAAAGGTAGTGTACCTTGAGGAGTTTTTTCTATTGAAATCATTGCCTTTTACTATGATTGATATCAGGACACTAAGGAGTGTGGCAGGTCTCAAGCTGTTCTGGTCATGAATAGTTGTAGCCTCTCCTAATGGCAATTTCATTTTCATTTGGCTTGCTTTTGTTCCATGTAAGACTCCCTCAGGAAGACAGCCCCAAGAATTAAACATGCCATGGAACCAATTCTTCACAGTCATTTCAGACTATATGCAGGTTCCTCCAGTCCATACAGGTCTTCTCACTTCTTTGCCCGCTGGGAAAGCTGTGCCCAGGAAGGACATGGCTGCTTGCTGGAGTCTTGATAGGACATAAAGGCTGTTTTGGCCCACCTAGGATCTGGCAGGATCTGGCAGGATCTTCTTCATAAGAGACTGAGTTTTCATGTCTTGCTTAACCGTCTCCCAACCTATAGTGGCCTCATTCTGACTGTCTCATATTGGGTCTTGGGAGATCTGGTCCTTTTGAGGAGGAAGGAGAGTGCAACTTTGGACCTTGAGGAGGAAGTCTATAGAGGTAATTAGTCCTTATTTAGATCCTTAAAAATATTCTAGATGTCTTAGTGACCCTTTCTGGAAAAAGAAAGCATTATTTTTCCTCTGTGGGCTCGTGATTGAATCCAGGGCATTATCCATGCTAATAATGTACTCTACCTCTGAGCTACACCCCCAGTCCAGAGAGTATTATTCTTTTTTAAATATTTATTTTTTAGTTGTAGGCGAACAGAATATCTTTATTTTATTTTTACGTGGTGCTGAGGATCGAACCCAGTGCCTCACGCGTGCTAGGCGAGCACGCTACCACTGCGCCATAACCCCAGCCCCCAGAGAGTATTATTTTTAAGGAGTAGCCTACCTCCCATTGTCCTACTATTGTGTGTGTGTTTTCTTTGGAGAGCTATATTATTTGAACTATCAATTACATGTAAAAGGTCTGTCGTACACTTTAAATTCATGAAGAACCTGAGGCCTAGTACAATTAAGCAATGAAGCCCCAAGTTTTCAATTGTTTGAATATTTCAGTGAAATCAACACAGGTTTATTAAAATAGGTTGGAAATCATAATCTAGAGCCTATATATTATCATATTAATACTATTACAGTAATATATTACTGTATATTATTATGTATTACATTATTATATATTACTTTTATAATTACATATTATTGTGTTGTTATATATTTATGTTACATATTCATACTATATTTAGGGGTTTAAAAAAATTTTTTTTTTAGTTGTAGATAGACACAATATCTTTATTTTACTTATTTTTATGTGGTGCTGAGGATCGAACCCTGTGCCTCACGCATGTGAGGCAAACGCTCTACTACTGAGCTACAATCCCAGCCCTATATTTAGGTTTTTATAGGTGTTCCATATCTGGGACAATGGGATAAATTGGATTTATTTATCCTAGTAAAATGCCAAGAAGAGATACAGAAAGAAGCTTCAGAAATGTGTTATTCTCACTGATTGACTTATTGATGCATGACTCTCATTGATTGACTTGCTGATGCATTGTGTGCCAACTATTAATTGAGCACTTACTGTATGTAAGTTGCTAGGGTTTTAGAGATGCACATGAGATGGTATCTGAAGGCCCTCATGGTTCATTTCCCCTGGGTCCTCCTGTGTAAAGAAATCACCTTTCATTGGAAATGTCTCTTTCCCAGTCAAAAAGAAATTTTTATCAACATAGAAATAGAAAATTGCAATTGCCTTTCTTCTGGGGGTAGAATCTCTACAAGTTTAAAAAGACTATGAATGGCTTTTCAACTCATAAAAATGATTTCCTATAATTTTATCTCTACGTTATGAAACGATTACAACCATAAGAAATGATTACAGTCTGGTTCCTTATCCTTCTGAGATAGTTGTTAACTGTTAAGATTCTACAGAATTCAGAAAATTCTCTTCTAAAACAGAGTTGAGACCTTAACACAAACTTCATTTTTTGTTATATGATGTATCTGGTCCCCTTGTATTTTATGTGCTTGTTGGAAGACGTTCCTCCTTAGCCCTAGTGTGTCATTCAGAACACCTTGGGAGATTCACTGGTTTTCTCATCTTGCATGTAATATCCCTTCTTAAAAACACAGACATAGGACAAAACACAGGTTCATTTATGATTGTCATTTTAAGGGGTCATTCTGCAAGTGTAGGGATCAAAGGCTTGGTATTAATGATTACAGATCTTTTTTGCGTGTCAGCCAGCACACAGTATCCTATCCATCTTGAACAGGTAACGTGGTAATGGACCATAGTGTGTGTGTTTTCAGGTCCGGATAAGTTTTTCCCTTTTGATATCTTTTTTCATTGCTCCCTAGAGATTTCATCACATTTTAAATTTCTGCTGAGTCCAAAACCCATCTGAAAGTACAGCAAGCAGCATCTATCACCTCTTCCCTATTTGCAAGCATGGCTCAGGGCTTAGTCATCTTCAGAAAAGGAGCCCTGGTGATGGGAAGCCTCCCTCTCGTATTTACTTACTCTTTGACCTTCAGTTTCCACCTGCATGAGACTAGATGGGGTTATTTCAAGCACCAAAATAAATCTGTCTTTGAAAAGTCATGATATATAAAGAATATTACCTTTACCTCAAATTGAGCAACAGTTATCCTATAATCATGTATAGGAAATAAAAACAAAGAACAAGGGTGAAAGCGTTTTCTCAAGAGCGATTATTTTCCCCTAACTTTGAATGGCTAAGTCAAAGACTTGGATGAGGAATACAGAAGTTATATGAATGAATACCACAATATTATTTCTCAACTCCTCCCTATGAATCTTGCTGTCCTGCAGATTCGTGGCATGGATTTCAGCTCTCTGTTGTAAAGAAGGAATACTCTTGAGCAAATGCACCCTGAAGGGGCTTAATACTTGGCAGAATCATTCTTTTCAGTAGCCTGCTTTTATGACTGTTCATACTGCACCTGTTAGGAAGATAAATAAAGGACTGGCCAATTCTTCCCTCTGAAGCGCCCTAAATATATCGCTTTAAAAAAACTTTGGAAAAACAAGTTTGTATCCTTGCTTCTCATTCAGTAAGTCTAAAGTCTACCTCTCATTCCCAGGCCTTTCAAACAGCAGTGAAGTCAAAGAGTAAGGGAATTGGTGAAATGATCAAAGGCAGAGGTCAGGCTCAGCTGGTCTGAGGGACCCAAGAGAAAGGAGGAAAAAATGAAGCACTTATGATCCTTTACTATCTCAATGGCTCATTTTGGCCATTAGACATGGCCTTGAAATACTTTCTTTTAGGCTTGTTGGTATACACAATTCATAGTGTGCTCTTATTCTTAACAATTTCAAAGTCTAATTCTCCACCATCCATGTTGGAATGAACCACCCAGGCTGAAGCCTCTTTTTAAAAATGCCTGGGCACGAAAATAAATTAATAAATAGTCTCTTTAAAGATTTGAGTGAATATGAAATGATATTTCTACCTTACTTGAAGAAACAAATGTATCCTTTCAAATTTTAGGGATTTGTGAGAGGAGGCTCTTTGAAATTACTGTGGCTTTTTTATTGTTTGTTTGTTTGTTTTGTTTTGTTTTAACCCTGGAAAATATCTTTGCTGTTTTGGTTAAGATTCTTATGATTATTCTATTTAAAATGTATTTGGGGCCTTTATGTAGATACCTAGAGAAGAATTTTGATTATTATGAATAATTACTATTTTTATCTGCACTCCTCCCTAATTAGTCTATGAAACCTGTATCAAGTGACACAAAGTATTCCAGCAGCCAATGACTTCTGCAGTAATTCCAGACCTCATCTCTAGACATGCTTGGGTGGGTTAAATTATGAAGAACAGGATGAAAGTTTTAGCAATCAAAAATAAAAAGTAGAAAAATTTTAATTTGATGTGTGTGCCCAAGGGGACGTGGCCATGTCTTCTTTGTTTTTATTTACATGTCATTTCTTATGGGAACACATGTCTTTTCTGAACTGCTTGGTAGGTCCAGAGTGTTGCATGCTGCGAAAACTTCCTAAATACATAGAAATGTAATTACTGAATTATCCCCTCTGAGGTAGGTTAACCATGAAGTAGCTATTGTTTATTCAAAAACCATTTCCTAAAATTTAATAGCACAGTGACTATAAAAGATGAAACTGTGAAAAAGAACAAAGACTTTGTCATTAATTTCCTACATGCCTGCAAATTATTTCATAGCCAGAGAGAATAGGCCCTCTGTCCCCATAGCTTTTTATAGAGACAGCCCCTGAATACCAAAGTGACAATGTTGTCTTGTCTCCCCGAGTCTGTGTGAGGTGGATAGGGTCAGCTTTAATTTACAGAGAGTATGTTTGTTCAACCACAAAGATAAACAGCAAGCCAGATTTCAGAAAATTCCCATTCATGAGGCTGAGAATTTATGGGCTTTTGTGTGTTTCCAGGGTAAAATTTTAGATACCATTTTATTTTTTATTTTTAAAATTTTAGATACTATTTAGATAAATTTCAGATTGGGGTGTAGATTAGTTGATTTGGCAAAAGGAAGACCAAGATCATTCGATCTCATGCTTATTTCTCTCTCTAAAATGAGATCACAAAAAGCTAACTAATCTGACATTCATTATGCCTTTCAAGTCTAAATCCACTTTGATAAGACTTTTACCCTTTTATACTCCCTTAGGAATGCTTTTATAGGCCAATTTGGCACATAAATTCAATATCTAAAATTATGTTTAATATGTCAGGTATTAGATCTTATAAATTCATCTTATTCAATTTTTTGACTTGTATTTCTCTCTTTAGGCTAAACATGTTTTCTCTTCCAAAATCATTTCAATCTTTCTCTGAAAAGCATCAAATCCTTAATATTCCTCAGGAGTTCTTTGCTTTGATTTTATCAGGTAATAGCCTATGCCTCCTATAAAATTTCATAATGGAACAGAGTGCTCTACTTATAACCAAAAGTTCATCTATTTGTATAATTCTACATTTTCATTTCTCAAGTTTAGAGTTATGTGTCTTTTTAAGATTGTTCTACATACAGTAGGCATTTCAGTTTTTTCTGTTTATTAATAAAATCATTAAAAATATTAACATAAATAAATTACTAGAGAGTATTCACAAAACGTTCTAGACAGTTCAAATTTCAGCTGTACCATATCCTGAGTTACTGGCACTTTGAATGTCTCAGTGCCTCATCTGTAAAATATGATTGACTCATTAGATCTTTGTAAAAAATAAAATAAATCACGTAAAGTGCTAAGAGCAAGGCTAACATACAATAAAACCTCAAGCCTTTTCCTCCTCAAACAGTAAACCAGAAATCGTGTGTGGCTTAAAGTATTAAATGTCCCACATTTAATAAAAATCTGTGAGTGCAATTTCGCCAACCTAAGATATATGACAACCACTATGTCCCATTTCACCTGGCGTTAATAGTTATAATACATTTACCCAAACTACTGTTGTTACTGTAATCATCACTGCCACCCATGGGAACTATGTCTTTGTTTTACTTATAGTAAAAGATTTTAGCTTTTACGTATAGAATTTAGGTCACATAAAATAAATCAAATAGAAGGCCTACACTCCAGGGCTTCTCTTGTGTTCCTATGGAAATGTGTCATGTCCAGCCAGGGGGCTGAGGAGGTAAGGGGAGTAGGGAGTGTCCCTAGTGGTCAAATATAAAGGGATAACCAACCAGTTGTTTCTTTATTGTTCCACTGTGGGAGCATGGTTTTTCTCACTTAGATGAAAGAGTCACCCTACCCAGTGGAACCTGTAATTGTATCTGCCACCAAGAGCTACAGGTTTGGGTTTGAAGGACTTTAAGATTTCTCTACCCACCAGGAGTGCCCTTGGCAGGTGGGGTCTACCTTGACCAGAATTTTTCTGAGATAACCACATAAAGAACTCTTCATGACCACATATGGAAGATTGAGTGCCACTGTATTTACTGCTGTAGAATTTTTTTTATAACCCCATCTGGCATCAGGTCTCTTCTTTATCTGTTTTTTAAAAAGTCACCCAATGTGAGGCCCAGGAATGGCTTGGGGTTAGGCCCTTAAAGATTTATCCTATGGGACTGGGGTTGTGGCTCAGCGGTTGAGCACTTGACTTGCAAGTGTGAGGCACTGGGTTCGATCCTCAGCACCACATAAAATAAATAAAGGTATTGTGTTCATCTACAGCTAAAAAAATATTTTTAAAAAAGATTTATCCTATAACCCTATAGCCATATACATAAGTCAGTGATGTGGATCCCCAGGAAAGTCACAATAAGAGACTAAAGTGGTAAATTATTAACAATTCAAACCACTTTTGCAATAATTTCTCTTTAACCTGTGCAAAATATTTTAGATTTCAATTTGGGTAAAGCTGCTTTCTTTTCCCTGCACTGCCATGATCACCTTGATTTGTGCCACTCCAGCCCCCATTCAATTCTTTTTAAAAATGAGCTAAAGAGGTAAAGTCATCAGATATTAGCAAAAGATCTATTTGATGCTATGTAATAATGACCATATTTTAATCCTCTTCCTAAGTGGAATGACATCTTGAGTTGAAACATGTAATTAATAAGACAAAAGAACAAGTTGACTAAGAGAGGGAAAAAGTCCTGTGGATTTAGGGAAATTCCACCAACTGAAGCATGAGTCACTGAAAGTTTACATACTCAGTGCACAATTAAGATTTCATCCATTCAGACCCTGGGGGTACAGACTTTGACATCACTTGGCCATAGTAAATGAATATGGACTTAATGGAATCATTTTGAATAGCTGGATTCTCTGCAGAGCTAAGAGTTCATTTTGTTCTGGCACCAGAGAACATTATTATTTCAACCAATTTGAATAAAAACATTCCTAAAATGTAATATATCACTTTTTGCTTTTAAAAATAAAGTACAATGGATACAGCTTCATTTTGTCTTAAATTATAAATATCAGCTATTGTAGTACATGACATCCTCAGAACTTAAATGACTTGCTTTTGGGTCAAATGGGCTTATATTGATTTGTATTTTGAGTTTTGTCCAGTTATTTATAGCATTCCTCTTTCATCTCTTTCTGGAAGATTGCTGACTTCTTTTATTATTCTCATCAGTCAGTAGGTAAATTGCCCCCTTCCACCTGCCTTTATTGTTATGGACTGAATTGTAGGTAACTAACCTGGTTGGATAGGGTTTACCTGAAGACTAGCTGGGCTCCTGAAGAGTAGCATTTAAGAGGGCACTCACTTCGTGGGTTATAAAATACAAGGTCAGCACATGACAGTGAGCATCTCCATGAGTGTGGCTTCTTAGGCAACTGATCTGCCTACCCCTAGTCCCAGGCTCTGGGTTTACTAAGACATAGTAAAGTTCTCCCAGGGGGAAAGCACAGGGACCCTTGGTACACAGAGTTTGAAGAGCTTCAGACAAATCCAATTTTCTCTTCAGAGGTCAATGGCTGTTATCTGGATAAGCAACGTAGCTGAATACAAACAGGGGAAGCAGAATAGATGATATTATCTTTTTCTCTTTTGTGCACAGAGGAAAATAAGTTACTGCCCCCCAAATCCATCTGTGGTTTTTATTTTGACTGCTTCATTTATTTTATCAGGCAAATCTACATGTTTTTCTCAAATGAAGTATACAGCATGAATTTTTAAAACACACACGTGCACATACTCACACAACCTTTTTTTAAAGATTTGCAATAAATTATAAACCAGAAGTTCTAGAATTTTTTGGTCCTAGAAGTATTTTCACTGTTAATAATTATTGAAGAAACCGAACTGAAGAGTGTTCATTATTTTATTGGAAATCAAAATTGATAAGCATTTGAAACACAAAAATATTCAAGCATACATCCTAACAGCTGTCAGGCCACTGATACCATCACATATTATGTACCCTCTATAGAACTTCAAAGAATGTGAAAGAATGTGAGAAAAGCAAACAATGTCTCAGCATTATTATGAAAGCAACTTTGACCTCCTGGGCTCCCTAAAAGGGTCTTAGGGACTCTTGGGGATGCCAGATCATACTTTGGTAACTACTAGATTACCTCTAAAAAATATGTAAATTAATTCAATGTATAAAATATCTGGATCCATAGTCTATAATGAGCAGAGGAAAAAAATAAGCATATAACTGTTAAAATATTAAATCCTGATTTATGTCCAAATTCTGTATTTCTGATACATAATCAATACACCCAATAAAAACACACTGTTATTTGTGCTTGCTAATTTTTTGTGACACTTACAATTAATATAGCCAAAATTTCTCTTGAGTACTATGTATGTGTCCATGCAAACAATATATTATATTAAAGCAGTTTCCACTGTGCCATCATCCAGGTATATGAGGGCCAGGCTGGAGCATGTACGTAGGATCAGAACCCACCATCAACAAGGAAAAAACTCAATAGTGTTTATTGCCTATTTAATTAAAAAAGAAAGATAATCCACTGTTACCAAAAGTGGCAATATAGGAGTTGGCCAGGTAAAGCCAATGTCATTGATGATTATCATACATAAAACATTCACGTATTTTATTTAAGCCTAGAATTCCATTTAGGGAAAAAGCAATAATAATTAGCAACAACATGCAATTTTCTCCTCCACCTCATATTACCAAAGGATAGCTTTAGAATATTTATTTTTCAAAAACTTTTTCCCAAAAAAGCAACAGAATGAAAGCCACACACATAAAAAATCTATAAACATTATGTTTGACAACAACATCTATTATATGTTCCTCCTGTCTTTTCTACGCTTCATAACATATCCATATGGTAAGGTATAATTATGCTTCCATGTTATCAAAAAACTAAATGAAATTGCACACAAGGAAATATTGAATATTTTGAAGTAACACTATATTACTTTAGTAATGTATTATTTTAATATATGTAATATTATACAGTAATATTAGTATTATTATGTACTATAAGATAATGTATTATTTGAGATAGTGAGCCTATGGGAAGGAGAGGACAGAGTATGTCATTTTAGTGGACAGACACATACATGGAAAGAGAGGCAAGCCACTGCCTTTCAAGAGTTAAGATTTTTTTCCCCCTTCAAGTTACTGATCCCGGAACCCTTGATCGATGAAAATAGAAATGGCCTCCACTGGAGACAGCTAGCCATCTATGGAGTGAACTGGGTTCCCAGTGTTTCAGCAGCAGCACAAAGGCCACATATGGGGCTGTCTACTTCATAGCTGCCACCAGTGCCCGTCAATTAGAATGCCCGGGCACAGACTCTGCAGGCATGCCATTGGTGGCATACCTGTGCTTTTTACAGTAGGTGATCATAGGGAAAATCCACTATAAATAGAGCAAACCCTTTGAAAGCATTTCAATGTTGCAGAGGAAGAGAAAGTCTATATCTATGAATTAGAAAGGATCAAACAACAGCCGCTCTTGCCCAAGAAGGAAGGAATGGGTTTTAGCTGCTGGGTCAGAATCCAGTGTTGTCCACTAAAATATTTTGTTGGTGTTTTTTTGTTGTTGTTGTTGTTTTCCGAAACATATCCTAATTTTCAAATAAGCTTTACAACAGCAACTCACATATTCCTGTTTTGTGAGACCAACCTGTTGGTATGTTTTCTAATAAACAACGGATGGAGGACAAAGAGAAGGGACAAAAAGCTAATTTTATTCACCCGGGAGGAAGGATCTACAGAATTTGCCCTTTGACTTCTAAGTTAGCTGAGGTATATCAGGACCTAATCTCAATCAATATCCATTTGCTTGTTTAAGATTTAGAGAGCTTACTGGAAGTAGTTGCCTCATGGACTAGCAGCACCTAGAGCCTATTAGAAATACAACATACTTATCCCGGTTGACAACAGAGCTGACATGGTTTGACTGAGGGTCATTTGCTAAGAAATGAGGGGGACAGGTTCCTTGACTCAAGTTGCTTCCCTGCTTTTCCAGCCCAGAATTGAAAAGGGTGAGATTCCTTAGAAAGGCAAGGGGTTTCTTATTCCTGAGAGTCAAAACTCTAGCCCTAATTGCTCTCCTGCCCTTGTTAAGAAACGCAAGACATGTGTTGACAGTAAGACGAAATCTAAATGATGGAGTTTGGGCACATGCCTGGGAGCCTGCAGCCAGCGGGAGGGAGACCAATGGAAGACATAGTGTTCCCTGTGGGTAACGCAGACGAAGAAAGCTGCCAGGGGACTGTTCTTGATTTCTTGGCAGCAAGCGGAAGGGGCTTTTGTGCAGGGCAGGAACAGCCTGCCAGTCAACTATATTTATAGAGCACCTGCTGTGTGGAACTTGAAAAGGAGGAGGAGATGGGCCTTGTCCTCAAGAAGCTTGTGACCAAAGGGAAAAGAAAATTCGCCATCTACTGTAAACCCATTAGCGTTCACAACTCCCTTTGAAATAGGGGAGGAACGGGTGACAGGTAGGGCCTGGGCGTAGCCTTGTTACTCAAATTGTGGGTTGTGAACTAGCAGCACCTAGAGCCTGTTAGAACTGCAGAATCTTGAACCTGGTTTTGACCCCTGGAGTCAGAATCTGCAGTTGGATCAGATCTCTAGGTGATTGCCGTGCACACAATGGTTGGGGATGCTCTAGAAGAACTGTGAAAGTAGTGAGTCTTGAATGTCATAAGAGAGCACAGTGATCTGGTTCAGTGATTAAACTGATACTCAAGGGCAGTTCATTTATCTGTAAGTTCCTTATACACAGGAATCTCCTCTCTTCTCAACCATTTGTATAACCCCCTTGCCTTTGCTAAATTCATAAGGGGAGCTCAAAGAACTCTAGTTGCATGGATGGTCCTGGGTACTCACTAGCCAGTGGGGCACCGGAGACATTGCCGTTAATGAATGCTTGTTATAGAGGCAGCCGCTGAATTTGGGGAACATGCAAATAGTTTTTAGTGGCAAAGCATTGCAGAACCTGTCTGAGACAAAGGCATGAGTTAGAGTGATAAGCGTGCATGATCGGTCCCTTCAAGGTAAAAAGGGAGACCCTAGGGTCCTGAGACTTAGTGGTAACAGTTCATTTTCCATCAAAGTCAAGAGTTGCTTGGCTTTTGCCACTCCTGGTCCTCCATCTCTCCAGGTTAAGCTGAATTCTGTATTTCAAATGCCCAAGAACTCTTATCCTTTCTAGCTCACCGTGATTGATGATTGATTGACCTTGTATGACCTATAATGCCTATAAATTTCATCAAAACCAATGACTATTTCCATTTTATAGAAGGGTTGGAGGGTCCTACCACCTCTGTCCAGTCCCCAGCTGCTTCCCAACACCTATCCCAATTCCAAACATGTTCCAACACCATGCAGCCCATGGACCTGGTGATAAAACAGATCTGTAGCAAGTGGCATGTGCAGAAAGACATGAGTGTCTTTTATATAGGTACATCTGAGAAAGAATTATGATAATCATGAAGTGATAAAGCACATATGATGTCATATGATGTTTTTCATGTTCCCTGCCCCTGTTAACTCATGCATTCCTGCCAACCACCCTTGAGGTAGGTTCTGCTGTTATTTCCATTTCATAGAAGAGGAAATTGGGGCACATCTCACTCCTATAGATAGGGAAACAACCTATGAAGCTATGTGTCCTTAAGAATAAGACCAATCAATTCATTAGGAAAATGAATTAATTATTCATTTCTTCTGCCTCTGTTAAGATGAACGGCTAAGAAGGGAAGTGCAGGGCACTGGCTCTCAATCAGGCTGACCCCGGGCAGGGCTTAGCTTCATCCTTAATGTGCTGTGCGATCTGTCAGGGCCTCAGTTTCCATCTGCAAAATGGGGATAATCATAGTCCTAATTTCCTACAGTTAAAGAATTATAAGAATTAATATAACAAAGGCCCTGCATCTAGCTGGTGCCAACAAGTTGTTAACTTTTTATTGTTTCACTGGCTATAAGGTAATGGGGATATTGTGGTTTTGAAAAGGAAAAGTCTGCC
>PVHX01012053.1:18279-61252 GCA_004024805.1 Geosciurus inauris | reverse complement strand
TTGTAGATGAGCACAATATCTTTTATTTTATTTATTTTTACGTGGTGCTGAGGATCGAACCCAGTGCCTCACACATGCAAGGCAAGCACTCTACCACTGAGCCACAATCCTTAATGGGACTTTTTTAATAGAAGTTGTTTACATGTAAAATTCCTGAATACAACAAGTCACTGCTTCCTATCAGGGAGATTGCATTCTGTTTGAGTGTCGGCAGGGACAGCAGAGGGTGAGCATTGTGCTCTGAGTTGCTTAATATTTTCCTACATTCATGATTCATAGTCCCTTCCTCTGCCATCACTTTTTTCTAGAAATTATGAAAATGCTCATTTCTTTGTTTAATAATCCACTTAACTCCCTATAAATGACACAGTAGTGCTAGTTTCCCAACAGTTGTCTTAATCTCACAGAGAAATGAAGACTTTGGTAATTAGAAAATTTCGAGATTTGAAGTGTTTTGGCCATCTCCATCACCCCTTCCTAAATTTTTTTTTTCAGAGCTGTGCCTCTCAAAAATGTTGCCTTTACCAGGGGAGGTGGCACACACCTGTAATCCCAGCTACTCAGGAAGCTGAGGCTGGAGGATCTCAAATTCAAGGCCACCTTAGACAATTTAAAAGACCCTGTTTCAAAATAAGAAAGGAGGAGGATTCTGGGGGTGTAGCTCAGTGGTAGAGTGCCCCTGGGTTCACTCACAGTGTGCCTGTGTGTGTGTGCATGTGCACACATTCACAAGAGGCTACCTGCCTCAATGGGAAAACCTGGGATCCTATTAAAGAAACTTATTCACTGATACTTGTTATAGTACAGGAAGGAAGGAAGCCTTTATTCAGGACCTGGCAATTGGGTCCTGCAGTTGGGAAGAGAGATTGGGTTTAATGGGCATGTGGGGATTGACAGCCAAGGAGCAGGTGGGGGTCAGTGAATGGAAAATTAATGAGAGGAAACATCCAGGGTAAGGAGAATTCTGGTTAAACTCAGATTCTTGCTAACGACAGGCTAGGGTGATCAGACATCACCTCACGGGTGGTAGAGGGTGAGGGACCTAGTCAGAAATTGAGGCTGGTTGAATATCATATCAAGGGTGGAGTATTCTTTATTTTTTTCAAACACAATATAGACACATTTTATGTCAATTAAAAATGATAAAAATAAAATGAATATCTTAACATTATTTCTAAATAATAGAAAAACATTAGATTAGTAAAGTTGCCGAGTTCAAGATTAATGGACCAAAATCAGTTGTATTTTTGTATACTTAGAATGAACATTCCAAAAGTGAAATCAACAAAACATTTCATTCACTATAGCATGAAAAAGAATAATTTACTTAGGAATAAATTCCACAGAAGAAGTAGAAGACTTATACACTGAACACCACAAAATATTGAATGAAATTTTAAAAGACCCAAGTAAATGGAAAATGTTCTGTGTTCATAAATCGGAGTATATAATATTGCTAAGATGGCACTACCAGAGGGCGGGGGATTCTTGCTGCACTGACTTAGCAGAGGTCTTTATTAAAAGTGGATATTACAAGGAAATACACAGATGGACCGAAGAGAAAATTCAAAAGCCTGAGTAAAGTTGGGCCAAGCAAAGAATCATTCCATGTTGTGCCTTCACTCTTCTCTATTTCCAACCAGTTTCAAGCTCCTTTTTTTTTTTTATTAATTTGTTTAAATGCATTTCACGTCATAGTCTTCCCCTTTCCTCCATCCAGTTCCTGTTCGTTTATTCCAGCTTTGCCCATCTCTCCCTTTAGACTTCCTTCTGCCAGAGGAGCTTTAGAAAAATACAATTAAATATTACTGAGCCATCAAAAAGGAAATTTTGATATATGCTCCAACATGAGCAGACCCTAAAGACAGGCTTAGTGTGAAATAAGCCACACAAGTATTTGAACAATATTCAAGAACAAATAGCATATGATTTTACTTACATGAGGTATCTAGAATATACAATTCTTGGATCAAAGTCAAAGACTAGCAAGGATATGGAGGGGCAGTGAAAATAGGGAGTTAATGTTGAATGGCTACAGAATTCTGTTTGGGTTGAAAAAAATTCTGGAGCCAGGCATGGTGGCACACGCCTGTAATCCCAGCGGCTTAGGAGGTTGAGGCGGCAGGATCGTGAGTTCAAAGCCAGCGTTAGCATCAGCAAGGCACTAAGCAACTCAGTGAGACC
The DNA here is from genome assembly GCA_004024805.1 of Geosciurus inauris. Classification (NCBI taxonomy): domain Eukaryota; kingdom Metazoa; phylum Chordata; class Mammalia; order Rodentia; family Sciuridae; genus Geosciurus; species Geosciurus inauris. Next base: position 59,068 of record PVHX01012053.1, on the reverse strand, counting down.
CTATCTCTAAGTAAAATACAAAATAGGGCTGGGAATGTGGCTCAGTGGTCGAGTGCTCCTGAGTTCAATCCCCGGTAACCTCTCCCTTCCCCACCAAAAATATTCTGGAAATAGTGATGAGGGTTACACATTGAGTTTGTTTAATGCCACTGAATTGTGCATTTCAAACTGGTTAAAATAATGATGAGGAGGGTGACAGTTATCTCCCCTCTGAAGTCTTCATAAGCCCTATTGCTCATGGGATGCAATCCAAACTCTGTGCAGTAGGAGGTTGGGGTGGGGGGTTGTCTGTTCTCTCCCTTTCCTTGGATTCCCACCTCTTTTGCAAAGTAAGAGCTTCTGCTCTGGCCCCCTCTCCCACAGGCTTCTCCCCTTCTCGGCACCCACCCCTTCATGGAATGGACAGAGGAGGTTAAGGGCGATGCTTTGGGTGGCATCTCTCCTGGTCTCCCTCCTGTCTTCCTCTTCACTCACCTTCCCTCTTCTCTCTCTCAGTCCTCTTTTCCCACCTTTGGGCCTTGTTTTGGTCCCTGCTTCTGCTGGTATCTAGTGACCTCACCTGCAGGGAAGGCTGCTGCATCCTTGGGACCAGAATGAGTAGGACAAGTGCCCCTTGGGCCTTGGGGCCAGCCCTCTTTGTTGCCCAGTCCTGCTTTCAAGCAATGTGGCCAAGGTCAGACCTTGACCCTGTCTCTTTCTGTGTCTGCTTCTCTAGGGGCTGTGCCGAATCGATTGGTTAGGACTGCTCAGCCCTGCTTGGCAGACCAGCCGATCCTCCTTCCCTTCTTATCTAGTAGTGATATTTCCAAGTAGAGCTAAACAAGTGCCAGGTACTGTCCCTGGGCTTCCCTGGTGTTGACATATGGCAGTCTTAGCCACCCACGAGGTGGGTGCTGTCATACCTGTCACCCTTTTACAGAGCTGTGTGTGTTGCTTACTGGAGGTTGGGGGCTCTGCTCCGCCCCTCAGCACCGCTCTGCATCGCCTCACCTTGGGCTCTGTCTCCCTCTGCCAAGGCTCTTCCTTGGCGTTAGCATGGCGCCTTTCCATAGATGACCTTTCTTGTTTTCCCCAGACACACCTCATTTTCCTTCCTGTTCCACTTGCTGATCCTGCATGAAGCCCAGGTCACTCTATGCTATGGTTGTCCCTGTGTCTGGCATGGTTGTCCGTGTTCCCCACGGAACCTAGCAAGGGAGGGCCCCATCCTTTCCTCTTTAGATCCCCTAAACCTAGAAGAATGCCTTGTACTTAATACATATGTGAATGAATTTATTAATAATATTGTAGTTTAAGGTGTGATAGTATTTGTCTCTCTAGGGTTTTTTTCTGGGAAATATGAATGCAAAGTTGACTGAAGACTTTATTTCTAAAAACATGGTGCTAGCATACCTAAAAAGTACACAAGAGTATTACCATTTTCCCCTAAACTAATACCTATGAGTTGGTTTTAAATATAAAAATACAAAGGTAGAACCCGGGGCAGGGGGCAGGGAGGGAAGGATGGGGACCAGATGAGGCCCAGGGAGTGTTTTGTGGTGGCGGAGAATCTTGATTGGTGTAGTGGTTACACAGGTGAGGACATTTGTCAAAACTCATCAAACTCTACACTTGAAATTTGTATGTTTTATTGTTGATAAACTTTGTCAAAGTTGAATTAAAAATATATTTAAGAAAGCAAGAAGGGACATCTTTTGGATTTACTGTTAGGTTAGGAGAGATGAATTAATGGTGGATGGCATTTGTTTGCACCACTGTTCAATATCTAGTTTCGAGGTTTGTACGTTTTCCTTTCCTTCTTACTTTGCCTAAATGGAAAATCAACCCTCATTGAGTTACTGCAGCTGGAAGTAAGAAAAAGCAGAAGTAATGAGCAAACTGACAGCTGACTCCCTGAGGTGCTTAATTTTAGTACTGATGCCTTTAGGAATTCTTTGCAACTTCAGGGTGAGTCTTAACTCGTGCGATGAATCACCAATATTGAGGGTAGGTGAGGAAATTGCAGCAATAAACACTCTCTACTCAAAGCAAATAATCTTAAGAACGGCTTCTGAATAGGCTTATTTAAAGAGATATCTGTAAAACCTACCAGGTATTTCATTTGTCATTCTTTTGGACTGTTTAATATAGAATGTTCTTTGGGTAACATGAAGGAGTATATGTGCGCACACACGTAATTAATGGGTGAAAGTAAATGAGTCTTAACAGTTAAGTGAATGGGTTTTGGTTTTTTTGTGGGGGCAGTGTTTTCTTGTTTTTTGTTTTTGCAGTAATGGGGATTGAATCCAGAGCCTTGCATATACTAGGTAAGTGCTCTGCCATTGAGCTGTATCCATAGCCTATTATTTTATATTATTTTGAGACAGGGTCTCACTAAATTGCCCAGAGTAGCCTTCAACTTGGAATCATCCTGCCTCAGCCTCCCGAGTCACTGGGATTACAGGCATGCACACTGCACCTAGCTGGTTTTTACTTGAACCAAGATTTTCCCTTCTTGCATCTCCTTCTAGCCTTAGGGTGCTCAGAAGAGTGGAGTTCTACTGTCCTAAATCAGACGTGTTCTTTAGCACTTTGAAGGAACGTAAAATGTGTTTGAAGAGTTGACACAATGTCCCACTGTGTTATTCTGTGGTAGTTAACTTTTTGTTGTTATGACAAAATACCCAAGAAAATCAACTTAGAGGAGGAAAGATTGACTTTGCTCATGATTTCAGGCATTTAGTCTATCGTCACTTGACCTCATTGCGGTGGGCTTGTGGTGAGGCAGAATACCATGGTAGGGGAGGTGGGACACAGACAGCAGAGCTACATACTTCATGAAGGCAGGGAAATTAAAAGGAAGCGGGAGAGGGCTGGGGACAAGATAGAGTCCCCAAGAGTATGCTCCCAAGGACCCACTCCCTCCAACTAGTTCTACCTCCTACAGTTTCCATCACCTCCCAATAATCCACGTAGCTGTGAATTCCTCAGTGGATTAACCCACCATGAGGTCAGTCCTCATAATCCAATTGTTTCCCCAAAGCCCCACCACTGAACATTGCTATACTGATGAACAAAGCCTTCAACACATGAGTTTTAGGGAACATTCTATGACATGGAGTTTTTCAGCGATAAAGACATAGATATATGAGAGGTAAATTATCAGAGAATTGGCTTTTGAGATTGTGGTGGCTGAGATGATAAAGGTGGACCTGCATAAGATACTGCTGTGTAGAGCTAAGATTAACTTGGACAAACCTAAACTTGTTCAGCTACGTTATGGCCTACCCAAACTGCAAATGAACCAGGAATTGTGTCCATATGAGGAGGAATTTATCATATCTTTGTGAAATTCCATCACACGAGGAATTACCTTTAATCTGAAGCTATCATAATGACTTTTATGATATTCCCCATTTTCTTTAAGTAATAAATTTTCATTTCTAAATATGAAGTTTGGAACTGTGTCTCTATTTTCTCACTAATGGTATTTATTAGTTTTTGCTTTTGGTGGGTGTGGTGGTTAATTTTAGGTGTCAAGTTGACTTGATTAAGGGATACCTAGAGATTTGGTAAAGCATTATTTCAGGTGTGTCTCTGAGGGTGTTTCCAGAGGAGGACAGCATGAGTCCCTGGAGTAGGTAGGGAGGCAGGCCTGCCCTCAGTGTGGGAAGGCATCATCCAATCGGCCAGTAGCCCAGAGAACACAGGCAGGAGGTGACTTGTTCCCACCCCCTCCCACTCTCTGGCTCTGGAACACACTCATCTCCTGCCTAGGATATCAGAAGTCCAGGCTCCCTGGCCTTTGGACCCTAGGACTTACATCACCAGCCCCCTGCTTTCTCAGGCCCTAGGACTTAGATTGAACCACGCTACCAGGATCCCAGGGTCTCCAGCCTGCAGGTGGCCTGTCATGGGACTTCTCAGCTACCATAATGACATGAGCCAATTCCTTAATAATTTCCTCTCAGATACCCGCACATATCCTATTGGTGCTGTCCCTCTGGAGAACTCATTTCAGTGGGACAGGAGCATGATGGCCATTGTTAGTGTTCTCTGCTCTGCTGTCTTTCCTGTTGTCTGGAAACAGTCTCTTAAAAAAATGTTGCAGATGTAAAGCTGTAATATTGCATCTGTAAGCTTTATTATCTCCAAAACAGAATGCAAAATAATTATGAAAATACTCTGGGTTCTGTAGTTTGTCACGAAACTCAGGTAAGGTAACTGTTGTTAGAAAAAATTGATTTGGGGGTAGATATGTCCAGAGTAATATACTGAATCTAAGGAGCAAGGGAAGGATCAGTGGGAAATGATGTAGATATATGACCTGTTGTTTAAACACAATTTTATTAGAATTGTCAGGGAGGGGGGCAAAAAGTCCGTATACTGCTGGGTGCGGTGGTTCACGCCTGTAGTCCCAGCACTTTGGGAAACGGAGACAGGAAAATCGCAAGTTCAAAGTGAGCCTCAGCGATGGCGAGGTGCTTAGCAACTCAGTGAGACCCTGTCTCTACATACAACACAAAATAGGGCTGGGGATATGGCTCAGTGGTCAAGTACCCCTGAGTTAAAGCCCTAGTACCCCCCCCCCAAAAAAAAAGTCCATATACTGTTTTAGGTTCAGTGTCTAGGGCCTGTGAATTAAAGGGATTAAAAAAAAAACAGATTATACAAGAAAATGTTTATTTAGGCATGCAACATGTGCTCAGTCACGAGTAACTCAAAGGTTTGGCTGGGATTGGGGAATTAAATACCTAGTTTAGTAGGGAAAAGGAAGGAGAAAAGTCTTCTATGGGAGAACAATTAGATATATTTAGGAAAGACAGATGGGTTTCTAGGAGTACAAATGGGAGATAAGAAGGTGTGTGATAATGTGTGGCTGCGCTGTCTTCTTCCTAGGCATGAAACTCCCCCAGAGGGATTTATAGAGTATTTACCCTTGATCTATCTCCTGGGAATAGACTTGCCCAAGTGGGAATTTATGGCAGCCTCATTTCTTAGAAGTTTCAGCTTTTAGTCAGATAAGGGGAGCTCCAACAAGGCTTCTTTCCACATCTGTTGAATCTCAAAAGCCTTCAGCTTAATCTTCACCCCAACTCTGAGTTCTGAGCAACCTTGCAGAACACAGCCCCCTCACACCCCTGGATGTTCACCTGTGACTTGCGTTCTCATTTTGGCACCGTTGAATATGCATGCTCCTTGGCTTACAGTGGGCTGTGTCCCAATAAGCCCACCATGAGTTGAAAATGCTTTTTATACACCTAACCTTCTGAACATCATAGCTTATAGCACAGCACACTAGTGTGTTGATTGTTCCCTAGGTGTAATGAGGAAATTGGTGAAAAAACAAATTGACTTAAGATTTCCATTTTTCTGGAATTTGTAGTTGGATAAAAAATTAGGAGTTGGGAATGCACATGGGTGGTTACTTTATACAAGTATAAATGTACATATAGGCCGTTTGAGGCCTTTGGAGGTCCCTGTATTCTCTCATTAAGAGTAGGGGCCGCCGAGGTGGGCAGTAGAGAGAGGTCTTTGCTCTCCAGGGAGCTTGTCCCAGGAGGCCTTGCAGCCCTTACCATGGCCTTAGCCATCCACTGATGGCTTAATGTGCATCCCAGGCCTTCGGCTGTCCTCAGACCCTGCCTTGAGTACCTCAAACTCTTGCATCCTTGGGTCTGTGGGCTCCGGGCAGCCTTGCAGCCTGGAGTAATGCTGATAAGGTCCAAAGTGACGCTTAACCAAACAGAGGAAATGCGAGTGTGCTTCCCTCCAACCTGGCTCTCCAGTGCCTTTGGAGTGGAAAGAACAGAGGATCAGCTTGTGGCCCCTTGAGGTCCAGGATCCTTTCTGGCTCTGACAGGCAGTGGCAGTTCTTTGCATGTGGTTCTGTCCCATCCCTTTATGTGATCGATTGTGTATACATGATCAGTTGAAGAAGAGTCTCTGTTCATGGCTCTGCCTGCCCCTCCCTCTTTCCTGTGGTTCTTCTGATAGGATTCTTCCCTTCAGGATGTATGTCCAGGCTGCTTGAGGGCAGGGACTCTTGTATGCTGTGGCACCCCAGTGCCTTGACTAATGCTTGGCACATGATGTGTTCCCAGTAAATATTTGTGTCCCTACCACTACATGTTTCACCTTAGAAGGTGTCCAACCATCAGTAAGGCTCGGGGGTTTTTCTTGTTTTTCATCTTTTCGGCTTTACCTGGGTCAGTCACTCCGACAATGCTCAGAGTTCTAACAGTCAGGGGGATTGGCTCTTTTTCATTTGCTTTGTCTGTCTGTCTGTCTGTCTGTCAAGGCATCTTTTATCACTCCCTCTCTCCAGGGAGCCTAGGATCCTCTGACAGTCTTTTATAGCTCTTCCTTACTTCATGACTATCAGCAACTTTTTCTTGGCCATCACTGGGTGACAAAGCAAGTGAAGGTAAAGCAGTGTGACTGGTGGCTGCCAAAGTGACCTTGGCTTCCTGCATGAGCCCCATGCCGTGTGGCATCTTTGGAAGGGAGAGTGGGACCACACACATCTGGTAACACGTTTGTGTGAGAAGGGCTATCTTGCTTGATCCAGGAAGGTTACTGATTAGATATAACATAACTTATTTTTTCTAAAAATTGAAGCTGTGACTATTTCTGAGTTAGTTCTAGTTAAATGCATTCATTAAACCAAACACATAAAAGAGGAAGCTTCTAGTGCAAACTGGTTCCCATTTAAATACGTTAGGTGTGCAGTCTCCAGCTCATGCAGACATAGGTGCTTGCAAGGTCATTAATAGAAAATATTGTAAATTATCCATCAGGTGTAAGAAGCATAGAACAAGCAACCGAGCAGTGTTGTCATGCAGTGGGAAACCTGGCAGTGTGTCATGCAGAATTTTTACTAGAAGGTAATTTATGGGAGACCATCTAGTCCAGACTCAGTTTACTTATATTAACCTATCTATTTGAGGGTAATCCTTATCTCCTGTTCCTAATAATATTGGTTGTTGGGTAGATATTCAAACAAACCAACCCAGTGGTTATCATCACTCATTGCAATACTGAAATATGGCTTTAATTCCTAAAACTGTCTTGATTCCAATATACTTTGATTTTTAATTTGCAACATCAAACTGTGGATGTATCAAATGCATTTATCTTTTGCTAACTTCAGTGAAATATGCCTAAAACTGAGTAAATAACATCTCTCTGGTGACTGTGGCTGCTTGGTAGATGGGTTTCTCAGAAACTGATTTGGCATGCACCATAGTGTGCCCTTGGGCACAAGGCCCTTGGCTCTGTGGCACCTGCAGGCAGGGATGGCCACCAGGCTGTGGCCAGGTCTTTAGTTGTATGCTGAGTCCCTGAAATGACCTTGTCATTATAGCTGGTCTCTTGCTTTCTTCCTGTTCAACCACTTTCTCTGTGTCCAGTTCAACCACTTACTTTCTTCCTGTTCAACAGTTTAGTCTCTGTCCCATCCTGCCTGCCCCTGCTAACAAGGCCAGTTGACTTCCTACACTGCTAACATCCAAGACATTTCCATGACTCTTTTCACTTTCCATATTTTTGGCTTCATCAAGTACAGCAAACCAGAATGCTCACAGGAGGAAATGGTACAAAGATTGGTGCTTGAGCCAGTGGAATTCTCAGTTGTGATTTGTCAGCATGCAGGCACCCATTGCCGGGCTCCATTGAAGCCACAACAGCAGCTGCACCAAGTCTGCAGTGCAAGTACGTGACAATTGTGTCTAGGAGGAGTGCTCTCTGCTACCAGAGAACCAGAAGTCAGTGACACACCTGTCACCGGGCCATCTTCATTCTTGCCACTTACTGGAGTGGTGCTAAGATCCAGTGTAACTAAGTGGTCTTACCAGCTGACATGAAATGAAATGGAATTAAGATGAAATGGAATTAAGAGTTGTTTTGCTTAATGTCACTTCAAATATTTATATTTTATTTGAGAATTAAGTGGCTGGCCTGTATCAAAAAGTCACTCTATTTCAATAGAAAAAGAAAAACAAGTGCTGAGTTTAATCTCTGACTTCGAACACAACCATTAAATTTAAGGTTCTTGTGCAGACCGTCGAATGGAACCATCCAAGGTCAGCCAGATGTAATCGATTTCGGATCGTGCTACGGCTCCATGAGTAGCCTTCATAATTAATCCCGTGGTTAAGGAATGTATGAAGATTCTTAAGAGTATAAGCAGAGTAAGCCTATTTGGATTGTTTATTTCATCACCTTTTCACCCGCAGGCTCGTATGCCTGCACTTCTGAAAGCAACTTGTATTATACAAATTCAATGTTGGAGACCTTTGCTATTTTACCACCCACTAAATTTAAAGAAGCACTTTACCACATCCACACCTTATAAAGATGCATACAGTTTTATAGATCAGAAAAAGAAATTTCATGTTGTAGAGTATTCAAATCACCAAATATCCACAACCCCAAAACAATGTCAGCACGTACATAAACACGCACACCCTTCAGCTCACCCAAGTGTCATGTAGTGGATAATATTCGTGTAACTGAATACTATTTTATGAAGATATGTATTTCCAATATATTTTGGCCTATATGTCTACATTCTACCAAAGTACTCTTTCCTTTCAAAATGTAATGAGTATTTTATTTGAGTATCACATTTTGCTCTGGGGAAAAGTGACACAGGTTCCTAAGGCAGTCACCAGTATGTGCTTGTGTCTAACACTTGACAAAGAACTCTGGCTTTCTTCCCTGGCCGCCGTGTCCTTGTTTCCATTCCCCTTCTTCAGTGGTTGACTCGCATCTCTCTCGAGGCTGTGACGAAGAGGGAAAGGGTGATTCATCATTTCCTTCGGGCCATAGCCTCATAAATTTTCTTCTCTTTACCTAACTAATCATCATCACTACTAATTATGCTCCAGAAAATAAACTGGAATGCAGTACAGACTGCTTAATATAGAAGACATGAGCGTATAAATCAGAGGCTGCTGTCAAATGGCTTTATGGGGCCGAACATTAAAAATGGGAACTGTTTCCTCCATGCTGCTTTTGTGTTCCGTCTGCCCTGGAAGGCCTGGAACGTCCTGGGATAGAGTTGGAAATTGAGTAGTATGACCTAATTTTAAAGGAGCAAAACACAAATTAAGTGAACATTACTTTGAGGATAAATTCATGAATAAAATTACATGTTGGTTTTGTTGAAGAATGACAGTGTGGCAGGTCTTGGAAAAGAGCCAAGAGGAGTGCGTGCCTTCCTCCCCTGAGCTGTTCAAAATGGCAGCTCTTGCATGACCAGGAAGAGCCTCTGGGCAAAGCACACAGCTCACTGTGCAAATGGAAGGTGAACTCACTTGACCTTCAGCCACGACTCCATCCTCCCTGGTTGGCCAGTGAGGAAGCAGGCTCAGAGAAGTTGGGTGACCTGCGTTGGTGCCAGAGACCAAAGCCTCTTCTCTTCCCCCTCTGCTCAACTGCTCCCCACATTGTTATTTAGAAGATACATTAAATAATATGGAAGGAAGGAAGAAAGTCTAATTGTTTTGATATTAGTGTCATGAAACATTTTTGGCCCCAACTACATTTACATTGAGCATGGCTATCCTGGGTGCTATGTTAAGAGACGTTTTCTAGCTGGGCGCAGTGGCGCAAGCCTGTAATCCCAGCGCTTAGGGAGGGAGGCTGAGACAGGAGAATCGCGAGTTCAAAGCCAGCCTCAGCAACGGTAAGGCACCTCAGTGAGACCCTGTCTCTACCTAAAACACAAAATAGGGCTGGGGATGTGGCTCTGTGGTCGAGTGCCCCTGAGTTCAGTCCCTGGTACCAAAAAAAAAAAAGAGAGAGAAGCTTTCTTCAATCATAAAATTGCAAGAATCTGTAGGTTTTTTTAACATTCTTCTCCAGTTTTATTATTTCTATTTCTTCCTCCATAGTTCAAAGTGATGAATCCTTCCCCACATACACATTTCACATCTCATCTATGATGTCATGGCCTGATCTCTGTCAGTGAGCTTTAACACCAAGGAGAGATCAGAGCAAGATTAACAATAAGCCTTGTGTTTTGTTGTTAAGAAAAACTAGATTCATTTTAGAGAGTATAAAGGTGGAGGTATCCCACCCACACATGGGGTCTCTGCTTCCATTCGCATTTCCTTCTGCAGCCACCCTACACATTCCCCTTCTTAAGCTCTCTACACGAATTTCCTCTTGCACCTATGCCTACAGGTCACAGACCAGACCAGAACATTTGGCTTCAAGCACCTTCGCTCGCCTTCTCTGCCCCTCTTTGCCCCAGCTCTTCTACTTTAAAAGATTTAAAAAGTGTTCCTGGATTCTGCTCCTCGTTGCATTTCTGTTCACGATCTGTTTCTTTCCATGACACCATGGTCCTGTCAAGACTGCACCTCAATTCTTCCCTTGTGACCTTACTGCAGTGCACTGCCTGACCCCTCCTAAGCCTCTTCTCACTTTCCACCTCCTCATCCTACTAACCTCTAACATCACAGTGGCCTGCTACCAGGTCTTCCCAGTCTGCCCTGAACGGATTGTTGTCCTACTCTTTACCTTTCTGGTATTTTCCTGCTGCCCACTATAAACCCTCAAATCCTGGGCCTGGCCTTTGAGTCTGGCTATGATCCCCAGTCTGTGGTCTGTACCCAACTAAGCTCATTCACCTTTCCCTGTGGGGCCTGCTATCTTGGCTGGGCCTAGGGAAGAATACACGTGGGTTCTCTGAGAATTTTCTTTCTTTCAAAGGCATCTGTATCAAAGACAAAAATGAAGAGCTAAAGCTGTAAAATTCTTAGAGAAGACATCTGTAAGTTATTCTCGGATTAGAAAAAAATCCCCTAGCCAATGTTACAGCTAGAAAAGAGAAATAATTCTATAATTGCTGACATCCTTTCCTTTGTTCATGCTGATTTCTTAACCTGAGAATATCCTGTCTTTGATTTCACATGGCTGGCTCTTATCTATAATACAGATTTTTCACTAAGACATCCCTGATTCCTCCAATTCCTCCTGCTCTTTTATAGTGCTGTGTTGTTTTGTTTTGGGCAGTACTGGGGATTGAGTCCAGGGGCGCTCTGCCACTGAGCTACATTCCATACATTCCATCCCTTTTTATTTTATATTGTGAGACAAGGTTTTGCTAAGTTGCCCAGGCTGGCCTCTTTGCAATTCTCCTACCTCAGCTTCCCAAATAGTTGGATAGTATTGCTTTTAGGGCCTGGGGGTGCAGCCCCATGGTAGATCACTTGCTTAGCATGCATAAGGCCCTAGGTTTGACCCCCAAGCAGTGCTTTTTAAAAGCATTTTAAAATGCTTTTAAAAAAAGCATTTGCTTTTCATCATGTTTCTTGGTACAGGCCTAAATGCCTAAATCAGAAGAATTGATTGAAAATATTAGTGATACTTTGAAATTAGCGTGCCTTTGTGTTCACTGCTGCCCTGGTTCTATTTTGTGTTTTGTTTTCTTTTTGTGTCTTAAAACCAATTGACCTTCCCTCATTTGGAAAAGATAAAAAGGTGTGCTTTTTGTGCTTCAGCCTGTGGTGGTCATTTTAATCCTCACCTATGTAAGCAAGCTAGGTACACCGAGCACCTAGATTTGCCTGAAACTGGCAATCAATACTTACAGGAGGGTAAGTGGAGGCAGGAAGAAAAAGGTCAGAGGATCTAAGGAAAGAAGTTTACTTCTAGAAAATGCTACAAACACACCAGAAGCGAGAATTTCTCCAGTGTATTTTAGAATGACCCATACTCTGCTGAAATGCACAAAATGGAAAAACAGATTCCTTCTTTGTGAAATAAGAGTGCATGGTCTGCACCTGTCCAAGGTGCGTTTCTTTAGGAAGGAGCAAAGTATTTGTTGTGACCTGCTGCCTGAGAACTTTCCATCACCTTCCACTGGCCACTGCAGGAATCCTATGGTCTCACCCCTGCGGACCTTTTGTGCTTTTGACCCAGGATCAATGCCTCAGGGCTATGGTGTAAATCCTTTAACTATATCAACAACTTATTGAATGAATTAATTTGTTTGCCTCGTTTATCTCCCTCAGAAATGAACACTCCCATGAATGCTAGATGCCTGTGAGCCCCGCGCTTCCTTGGGAGCACCGGGAAGAGAGTGGAGGCCTCGGAGAACCGGCTCCGGCCCCTTGGTCTTGGCCCGGCCCCTGCTGCTCACGGTCCACCATGGAGACGCTGTCCCAGGATTCCTTGCTGGAATGTCAGATCTGCTTCAATTACTACAGCCCCCGGCGAAGGCCCAAGCTGCTGGATTGCAAGCACACCTGCTGTTCGGTGTGCCTCCAGCAGATGAGGACAAGCCAGAAGGACGTGAGGTGCCCCTGGTGCCGGGGCATCACCAAGCTGCCCCCGGGCTTCTCCGTGTCGCAGCTGCCCGACGACCCTGAGGTCCTGGCTGTCATCGCCATCCCGCACACTTCCGAGCACACCCCAGTCTTCATCAAACTTCCCAGCAATGGGTGCTACATGCTGCCCCTGCCCATCTCCAAGGAGCGCACACTGCTGCCCGGAGACATGGGCTGCCGCCTGCTCCCCGGGAGCCAGCAGAAGTCCCTCACCGTGGTGACCATCCCTGCGGAACAGCAACCTCTGCAAGGCGGGCCGCCACAGGAGGCAGCGGCGGAGGAGCCAGACCGGCGGGGCGTGGTGAAAAGCTCCACCTGGTCCGGCGTGTGCACTGTCATCTTGGTGGCGTGCGTCTTGGTCTTCCTCCTGGGTATCGTGCTCCACAACATGTCTTGCATTTCTAAGCGCTTCACTGTGATATCCTGTGGCTGAGGCAGGGTGCAGGGAAGGCTCTTGTGGGTGCCAACTTAGGGGTTGAGCAGGTGTTGGTGACGGGATCCCAGTGAGAAGATGGGGGGGCACACTGACCATTTGGTGCTGAGCCCTAGCCTCTTGGGTTGCCATTTGATTCACCTGAAGACACGCCAAGGGAGGAAGGTGAGGTCTCAACAAGATGCCAGGTGAATCGTTCTGAGTGTGGATGGCAACAGCTTTGAAGATGATTGCATGCATCCTCATAATCATGTACTAAATGGGCTGTAATTATGAGTTTTCAAGATCATGTTATGAGATAGACATATGCTACTTAGACCTTAAACTGTACACGTGCACACAATGTGATCTCTAAATGCGGTAGATGAAAATAAAGATGCTGTGTATACAAGTAGAATTAAACCTTGAATCCATGTAAAAATTCAGTGGAGACATACACTGCAGCCTTCTTTTTTTTTTTTAATGGAACCCAGTCTTCATTTAGTTGCTAAATTTTTTTTTTAAATACATTTTGAATGGCACCCAAATAAAAGTAAGTGAAATGGACCGTCGTTTTTGGAGAAAATATTTGAACAAGTGTTTCCAGTGTGTTGTGTTTTGTTACGTACCTTCATTTTTCTTCACTTGTGATTAGAGCTTGCTACGCGTTTATTAAGCTGAAAGCCTGACAGGGAAGCAATAATCCAAGAAATAATGAGAAATGCCTAATCCCACAGGAAACCTGTATGCCAGTTTTTCTCAAGCCATCTCACAAAATAAGAAATTTAAAATGTAAATATTGTGTATTTGTGTGTGTATGTGTGTGTAATTTGATTTACCTCAGGTTTTTGAGTCTTTTCAGAAGAATCCCAGGATTAAGACTTCGTGGGCATGAAGGAGTCAAGCATCTGAAACGGTGGGCACCCGGATCCTCCCAATGATGCATCCCCTACACGACATCCCCAATACTCACCCCTCTGCTCTGTGTTTAAGTCCTGTATTTTGTAAGACACAAATGGAAAATAACAAAAGTTTGACTTTTCTCCCAGTTTTGGAGTATTATAGAAGCCACACGTGTTGTTAGCAATGGCAGAACTGATGGGCATTTCAGTAGGCAGTGCACGGTTCGTTTTTGAAAGATGCGGTTCCGTGAGCATTAAACCTTTTTGAATTCCAGTTTCCTCTTCTTGGTAAAAGCAAGAAAATCTTCTGTATTTTGAAATATGTTTTTATTGAGAAAAATGGCAAGGTAAACTACAATTCACATCCCCAATGTAAGTGTTCTTAAATGTGTAATGGTTTATAGATGTTCATAAAGACAGAACTGCTGGATTAAATAACAAATTCTCATCTCTGGGTATGTGTGCATGTAGAAATAGCTGTAAACTTTACAGTTCTCGTGTAATTCCTTTTATGGAATTCAGGAAGCAAGTAGTGGTATATATCAAGGACTCCACTCAAATATATGTTTTTAGGTATAATTGACTCCCTGAAAATGGTGGGAAGATTTGGGGTGGGAGGAAATAGAGAAAGATGAGCAATGACTGGTTCCAAAAAGTAAGGCTAGAAAGTAGCCCTGTAAGATCAAGACAACTTTATTTATATGCTAACTATTATCTTCAAGCAGCACAAAATATGCATACTAAAGTGATGGAGTTCATGTGAAATAAAACAAAAACTTAACTAGAATACAAAGCTAACACCTAATTGGCATGAGAATTCAATATAAAATTCTGAACTCTGGTCTTTTCAGATTTTTCAAATTTGTCATAAGACCTTTAGAAAATACATTTGAAAGCTCAAACTAGAAATTAGGTTAAAATGCCATTTTATTGTACAAGCTATTGGGCATTATACAACAAATAATCTAGGATTTATTTTGTATTAATAATTTAGGTATCATATTAGCTGAATACTATCCTCTATTACGTAACACAATATACTGTTGGGTTAGTGTCAATTTCTCAAATTCTCAGGCTGCTGTAATGCATGTCTGACCTAATTTCTATTTCTCTTGGAGGAAAAAAATGACAGAAATGTTGCATTTAAAATGCTGCATTTCAAATGGACTTTACCTTTGCAATTTTAAGCCATGTCATATTCAAATTAATTTTGTGAGCGATATCTGCATACATTTATGTACAGTATGAAATGACTGATCTGTAGTGTAGTATGTGATAGAGTTCTACTTGTTTAGTAGGTTATATATAGACACTAATGTATGTGGTGATAGTGTCCTGTGTTTCTTAGTGCAAAGCTGTAAAGTAAAAATGTCTACAGAACTTTTACTTTCGAACAGTCCCGTGCTAGAACTGCAATTAAGCAGTGCAAAATTAATCAGCTCTCTGGTAGATTCTCGACCTTACAACTTAACAATAATAACACAAATCGGAATTTTTTGTGTGTAAATCTTACTGATGTAGGTAGGACATTATTTAAATTGTTTAAATGGATTCTGCTTGCAGATTGCACACCTCCTTGTTAGGATGTGCTTTTGTGTGTGTGTGTGTGTGTGTGTGTGTGTGTGTGTCTGCGTGCACATGTGTTCGTGAGTGAGGGGCGGGGAGGAAAAGAGGCAGAGAGATGTCTTAGCCTGCCAGATAGAATTTTTCCAGGCTTAATGATGTTTGATGTTATCTGGCAAGCCATTGCTCTGGTCTTTACCCACAACACTAACAACTTATCTGCCCCTTGTGATGAAAGCCCAGTGACATACCATAGTTACATACCAGTGAAATGTCATAACTGGAAAGTCCAGAAAGAGCTGAAAGCAGCCTCTGATGATTTAGTTTTGCAGATGAGTCCATGGAGGCTCAGGGAAGAGTATGAACACTTGCAATTCTGCAGCAAAGGGGGACGAGACCTGTGTGTTGCTGTCCCTCTTGCTTCTTTCTAGATTCATCGCCACATCTTATCTGGCTGTGCTTCTAATCTGGGTTGGTGGATACCCTTTACTATCTCAATACTGCTTTAAAAGTATTGTTTTATAGTTTGTTTCTTCTTTTTAGTTAGCTACCTCTTCAGAAAGCAAACAAAAAAGGTTGATTTAGGGACGAGCATAGTGATTTAAAGGAAACTATCAGACTATATGATCTGAGTTTTTAAAATTATAAAACATTGGCCCACCCCCATGTGTAAAGAACGGTGAGTGCTGTGTAAATAGTAAACTATAAGAAGCATGTTTTTTCATCTTTACTAATGATCTTGACATAAGCAAGAGAATGCTTTAATATGTTAAGTAGAGCTAAGTATGCCACCAAAAAGCATTGCCTTTGAAAAATTTTTGTATAATGACTTGGGGCACAAATTTTAATGAAAAAGACAAGTTGGTTCTGAGTTCCAGTCATATTTTATGATCAGAAGGCTCTAAGGTATTTTCTTTTAAAATATTAGTTTAATCTTGTGCATGGCTTACAGAGTGGGCCCCTTGGAGTTTCAGCTGTGCACTGGTGCAGCTCTTACAATTTTCTAGATCGGTGCCATTCTGTGGAACATTCTGGAACGATAGAAATATTCCATGACCTGTACTGTCCAGTAGAATAGCCATTAGCCACAATGACTGTTAGACAATTAAAATGGGGATAATATGACTAAAGAACAGATGTTGAAATTTTATTTAATTTTAAATGATTTGAAGTTAGAGCCCCATGTGGCTGGTGGCTACCGTATTGGCTCATGGAATCAAGGTGTTCATAACAGACTAAGGAGAGAATTTGTGGGCTAGTCACAAGCATCAGGCAAAAAGAAAAACAGAATCCTTTCTGGGCTTAAGAAGTATGTGATCTCAAGTGTTAGAGTGAGAACTCATTGATTGTCCTTTGAGGTTATTAGATATTTTGGACTAAGGAATGATCAGTAAAGCTAAAAGTGTGCTTTATTAAGCCCCTTTTCTGGGACCATTAGCTGCATGTGAATCTAGTGTCCAAAAATAGTAGTTAGACAGTAGCTGTAAAATGTTTGACTTGCAAGCTCTGCATGAGCCATCCTGTGAAATTGTGTTTAGGGTCTTGTGGCCAAAGAGTAAATGTTACAGGAAAAAATAAGCCTAGTGAAATCCCTCTTCACTGTCAATATCTTAGCCACACTCCATTGCTGTGGTAGTCAGGTGTGAGATCCAAGAGCAAGTGTGTTTTTGGTGTTCAGAATGGTTTTGTTGCCCTTGAAGTCTGCCAGCTTGTTCTTGTATTTGGTATGGCATATGTAGGCATCATTTTTCAAATGCCAGACTAAAATGTAGGTACTATTTTTAGAGTGGGATTTGGCAGTGTTTTTAGTGTCACTTGTTTTTTAAATTTTAGCTATCGCTAAAAGAATTTAAGATTTGAAGCTTCGCACAAAGGCACTTTTTAAAAATTAGGGTAAGAAAACAAAACAAAACATTGCCCAACAGAATTTAAAGACTGGAAAATCATTAAAGCTACTAGAATTGATTTTTTTTTCTTTTTTATCTTTTTGGTTTTTATTTATTTATTTTTTGTGGTGCTGGGGATTGACCCAGGATCAGGCCTTGTACCACCAAGTTACATCCCCAACCCTAGAAATGCTTTTGAAGTGAGTAAAGGGAAACAGAAAATTCAGTTTAAGATATATTTTCATATAAAGACCAGACTCTTACTGGTAGCCTAATATTATACCAGTCTAGATTGTGATTTGAAGAGTTCCCATTCCTTTATTTGAAAATCCGTGCCATAGCCAGGCACTATGGCACTTGCCTATAATTCCAGCTGCCTGGGAGGCTAAGGCAGGCAATTGCAAATTCAAGGCCAGCTTAGACAACTTAGGGAGGCTCCATCTCAAAATGAAAAAGGGCTGAGGGTATAGTTTAGTGGTAGAGTACTCCTGGGTTCAATCCCCAGTGACACCAGAAATGTAAAAAGAAGAAAATCTGTTAAAATGATTATTCGTCTGATTTTCATTGTGTCCAAAATGTAACGCAAGTCAAATGCATTTGCTTTAATGTAGAAAAATTGGGTTGTTCTTTTGTTCTAGAACTTGTCAATAGGCAAGACTTTTTTAAAGCTTGTCTTTAGATTTTTATTTTTTAATTTTGGTCAAAATGTAGTTTTTCACTACACTCTTAAGTTGGGAGCCCAAAGGTCGTTGTTGGGCGAGGAACGATACACAAAAGACTGTGATTTCCATCTTTCCTTAGAGAAGTGATGCTACTAACCAGGCAGCATTCTGTTTCCCACCTGAAAAGTGTCAGCCAGTCTGTCATCAGCCTTGACCTCAGTAGAGAAGCTGTTCCTTGGCATTTCCACCATTCTTCGTAAAACATCCCCCACAAGGTAATCCTTACCAAACCAGAAATTCCATAGAATGAGGTCACTAAATTAATTCATGACTCTTGAAAGCAATAGGCTGTTTCAAGAGCAGTGATGATCAGTTGCTGGATTTTGTTCAGCATAAAGCACTTCTAAAAAGTGGAAATTCAAGTCATTGACTTTCTTTTCCTTATGCAGATGATTTGCTACACACACACACACACACACACACACACACACACACAGTTTAGCGGTGATTGGAGATAAAGTAAAAACTGTTGTTAGTCATATTTCCCAATTTGTGGATTATACAATGTTGAATTTAGATGTTAATTTCTTAACAATTGCTATCAGCTGTCCTCATGCCAAACCAGTTACCTTTGGGAGTGTCTGTTTATCTAAGCTCTTCAGACTTCTCAGAATATGTGGAAAGGTGGTTTCCACTGCATTTGTGTTTGGGGGAAGCCATTGATCACTGAGGAACTTAAGCAAGTGGGACATTTAATTTCTGTCTTTTAGCTTACGTTTTGGCTCTGCTCGAGAGGTCGGGGCAGCTCACCATTGTTCCTGAACTAATACAGTGTGGCTCCCATTTCTGCACAAGTTCTCTTGCTCAGTTTGGCCAATGATCTTTTAATTTTTATGGAGTCAACTGCCTGGGATATCCCACTGTGTAAATCTCACTTATGATATAGTGGTGCTTGAAAACACTCACCTTATTCACTGAATTTTATTCTAATCTGAGGGTTTTGATACCATTCATATTATGATACTTTTAGGGACAATCAGTAATTATAGCCAAGTATTGAGAGGGCTTCTTGAGATCTGCCACGGCATGCATGTTCTTTGTTTTGGCAGGAGTTTTTTCTTTCATCTGTCACTGTTCTTCCAAAACACTGCTCTAAATTTATCACCATGGGATATAGGGTGAGTAATCCATAGGAAAGTCTATGATCTCCCTGAGGTGTGTATTATCGGGTTAATCTAACAAGAGGGATGTTCAGTCTTTCATTTTGACTTTTGCTTTTTGAGAATCCAGAAGGAGGTGGTTGGGTATGATGGAGAGAGAGAATGGGATGTAAAAAGGGAGAGATGTGACAAATGCCCCCTACAGGAGAAGTTGATATGTGTCTATATAGTGAGGGGACGTAGTTGCAGTTATCTTGCACTGTGTTGGATTGGCTGGTAAAGAACCTCTCCTTGGGAGAGGTAGAGAAGGCTTTGAGTCTCTGTCACGGGACAGGTAGATATGCTCAGAGAGGGAGGAAATACTTAACAAAGGAAAAATCTGTAATAAATATAACTACAAAACAAGAAATGGGTGCTGAAGGTCAGTCATGGCAGAGACCAGCTGAAGAAAACAGCTCAGGACAACTGGGATAACTAGGTCAAGCACAACCTGCCATTGTGGCATGGACTCTGAATTCAGTTTAGGATGCTTTAGTTGAAGACACAGGACCCGTGCTCAGCTGATGGGAGGCTCCAGGAGGCCCCATTTTCCCAGCCATCCTCTACTATCAAACTGGGCTGCAGTGTTCTGGCCGGTGCAGATCCTGCTCTAGAGTTGGTGGCTGATTCAGCACAAACTCAAATCCTCTGAACTGTGAAAGGCAGTGCCCGAGTCTGTGGCTGTATCCTGACCTGAGTATCTTACTTCCAAGAGTGACTTAACCTCCTTGAGAATCTTACTATTGTTGGGAAAATTGGTTGAAGACTATGTTGGTTTCTGTTTCGTTCTTATCATTTATTACATTTATTCATTCCACGACTTGTCCGTGTTTGTCTCACTTGACAGTCACAAGTGTGGAAGCTGGATTCAGCTTGGGTGGTCACATGTAGCTGCCACCCAGGGTACCTTCCCTTCTGCTGGTGGGTTCCCTGGCCCCCTGGATAACAAATGGCTAGATTAATGCTGCCCAGAGCCTGTTAACCAGGCCTTGACATGTTTCATTTACAGTTATGTGGATTATTTATTTTAGTAGCTTTACTTTTAAGGGGCCAAATCGCCCTACAGATAAATGAGCTGCTGGGCCATGTAGAAAATATTGTCCAAATGTTGCCAAATATTGACTTCGTAAAGGGGATATCAAGCTGCTGTTTATAAATCTGAATGTCTTAAAAGCCTTCTTGCTTGCTCTCTGTTATAGATGGTGTCTTAGCCAGTCCTGAGTTTTTCCAATGAATCCAATTTTAATATATGGTATTTTTGTATGCCAAACTGGTGTCTTGTCCTTTGTATATGTGGTAATGTTGATTTTATGACTACTGTTAAAACACATTTGCTATGATTAAAATTCAAAATGATTTCAAATAGTCTCGTGAATTGTTTTTCCCCTCATCTTTTTCTCTGTCTTTGCGCCCCTCTCCCTCCCTCCCTCTCTGTCTCTCTCTTTCCACCCTCCCTCCTCCTCCTCCTCCCTCCTCCCTCCCTCCAATAAAGTTGGCTGGGGTTTTCATCAATTACCTGAGGAATTTCAATAGATGTGGGTAATAGAGCAACAAGGAGCTACTGAGCTAAGGATTTCAAGTGGAGGTGACTTTTGGTGGCTCCTCCCAGAAGCTCAAGAACAGTTTGTAATGAATAAACCAAAGCTTGTTTTTGCAGCCCGGGTTCTCATGGTTTCTGGTGGCCCCACCTTCATCTTCCACTGTTTAGAAATGACACAGCATGCCTCAACCCCAGGTGGACCTTCACAATTGTGCTGTGTATAAGACAACTTCATGCGGCTCTTGGCTCTGTCTGGAAAGGTATCCTTCCTTAAATGTTTTCATCAATAGGACAGAGTGTTTGGGGATTCTTTTTTGGTACTGGGGATAGATTCCAAGGTGCTTTGCTATTGAGCCATATCCCCAGCCCTTTTTTTAAATTTTGAAACAGATTCTGGCTAAGTTGCATAGGGCCTTGTTAAGTTGCTGTCCTCCTGTCTCAGCCTCCTGAGTTGTTGGGATCATAGGCCTGCACCACTGCTGGGATGGGAGCTCTTTGAAAACAAAAAAACAAATAAAACACCCTGTCAGCTGGGGTTGTGGCTCAGTGATGGAGCACTTGCCTGGCGTTTGTGAGACCCTGAGTTTCATCTCATCAGCACAATAAAAGAAAAAAAAAAAATTGATCACATTAAAAAATTTGAATTCAGTTGAACAGATGACCTTATCCTTATTAAGGGGTTATCAATGATCTGATATTCCTGGGTGCTGGTGTAAACATGTTCTGGCTCAGACTGGATCATTTTTAAATAATCCCCATAGTTTTAAAACTGAGGTGTTACTGTGATTCAACACCCACTTCTTGTACTAAAAAAAGCAAACTTTGTATTAGGGAGTCTAGATTTTGAAAGTGTGAAATTTGTTTTGCATATTTTGCATATTCCTGGTGGAGCAGCATGGGACAGGGACAGGGATGGGCAGCAGTGCCCCTGTCAGATATACTGCTCCCACTTGAACTGTTCTCAGCCAGAGACATCAACCTGAAGAAGGCAGAGGCCGTTTAGGGCAGGTAAGTGCCTAGATCAGCTCCCCATGCTAGGAGGAGATAGACGGTGTCTCTGGTCGCATGTAGAGCTTGCTGGTAGTTGACGAGGACAGGGTGAAGGACCAGGGGTCACCAGGTCCTTCAGGTGACCTGCACCCTACAGGTGCATCTTGCTTGGAGATTCCCACACTGGCAACCTCTTCAAATGACACTACCGAGTGGCACAGATTTCTGCATCTGGATGTCCGGTTGGAAGGAGGGGGAGCCTTATCTCCAGAACCTTGCCATCCAGGCCCCACCCTGTGCAGTAGCGAAAGGTCTGGCAGGGGAACAGGGAATGCAGAGTGTCACCAGGCCCAGCAGTCACTGTGAGCCACCCTAGCCCTCAATTTTTACAAGCGCACAACCTCCAAGTGCTAGGCCAGATTTCCTGAAACAAAAGCCTGTCTGCTAACACATTCTTTTTCTTAATGCTGTTGTTTCCAGTGATAGTTCTTGGAAGAGAAACCCCTTTGCAGTGTAGGTTATGTGACTTTAGGCTGGGTGAGTGGCTGATGGGGGGAAAAGGACCAGTAATGGAATTTAGGTTGAGCCTCTGCTTTTCTTTTTATAGGATTGAAAATTTTAGCAGAATTCTATTTGACCCAGAAAATGATACAGCTATAATTGGATTAGACCTCTCTCCCCAAAACAAATGCTTGCTCCCTATAACCCCATCTTTCCTCACGCCATTATGCTGAGTATGGGATCATTTGTTTTTATTATCCTGATTTGAAGCAGTGAATAGATAGATGTATAAGTGTGTGCATGCATGCATGTGTGTGCATATCCGTGTATGTACAAACACAAGCATTTCACAGGCTCTTGGTATAGATTTTTTTTAAGTTTAAAGGGGTAAAGATCTTCAGAGAGAGATCAGAGTAAGGAAAGCACTCTGATTTGGCTACAAAGAGAGGATTGTTTAAATGAAATCATGAGGAAAATTAGAAGGAAGCACCCTTTGATCCTTCTGTTCTTTACCCAGAGTCCCCACTCATCACCAGGCGCTAGGAATGCAGAGTGTATCTTGTTCAAGATGGAAATGGTCCCTCCCCATACAGGGGTCAAAAAGTACTAACATACCCCCCTTTGCAACGTTCAAGGCTGCAGCTCCTGTAATAAAAGACGGCTTAATGAGAAGAACATGGCAAATGTATGTGATATTAGTCTTAGGTGACAGATGAAGATGCTGGGCTGGGTGTCACTCAGCAGTGGAGCATGTGCCAGGCCCCAGGTCATGTCCCAGGGTTAGTGGGGGTAGTGAATGAGAGCCCAAAGACCCAGGGAAAACCATGTGTGTTGATGGATAGTTGTACAGAAGTGTGATCAGAGGACAGATGGAAAGCGCTGGTGGTAACAGGAAGATTCAGCAAGTTCTGTTTAGATCCGTCCTGGAGTCCCACATGGCGTTTCTTCCAGGTACAGGATGGGCTACCTGTCACAGAAGGTTCTTCAGAATGTAGTGCGAAGGTCAACATGACCTTCCTAGGTTTTATGGCCCACTTCAGGGGAGAGGATGGGGAGACCTGTTCTGTGGCTGGCTGCAGGAGAGCAGGTGGGAGAAGAGAAAGAGACCATCCTGCTTCTGCTGTTTTCTCAGCTTCCCTCTGGCCTAGAACACTCAGTGTGCCGAGGGGTCACATTTGGACTACTGTGTTTCAGGCCAGATTCATGGAGCCCTTATAGTCCTGTAGCAAATGCAGGCATCAGTGAAAAAAAAACAGGTTTTCAGTCCAGCACAGTGATGGGGGCATTTGAATGTAGGCACAGGGAAGAAGGCCAGCTCCCCTGGTTCCGGTAGGGAATATAGTCAGAAAAGAATTTCTGGAGCAAGTGGCTTCTAGGATAAAACCTGAAGGGTGAATTGGGGTTAGAACTTTTTCTGGAAACGTTCAAGAAGGGAAAATGAGAGAAGGCAAGTGCTGTCCACTTCTCCTGTTAGGCTTCCCGCCATTCATACTTGGTCTTGTATCAACGATGCTGCAGTTGAAGTTATTTCAGCATGCCTCCCCAGTCCCCCGAAATATCTCTTACTCTGGTCTGAATGTTTGCTTCTGCCTCAAATTCATAAAACAGGCCCAGCAAGCTGCCTCACCCTCTTCCACCATGTTAGGATGCTACTAGAAGGCGCCATCTGTGAACCAGGGCAGGGCCCTCACCAGACACTGCATCTTCTAGCACCTTGATCTTAGACTTCTCAGCATCCAGAACTAAGAGACATAAATTTTTGTTTATAAGCCACACAGTTTGTGGTATTTTGTTATAGTAGCCCAAACAGACTGAGGCATCCATAAAAGAGCCTTTTAGCAAAACACAGACATGAGGGCTATTTCACAGGTAGATACTGTTTCATAAGATATAACTACACGTACAACTGGTTCTACAGTGGACATTTTGCCTCATATAACATAATTTTATGTTTTTATGGCCATGTCCTGAACAGAAGAAAAGAATGTGTGGAAATTTGTGCTCTTAGTTTCTGAATAGAACAGATTCAGAGTCCAATATTGCTCACATAGGCTACAGATAAATCTTGAAGGTATAGTCTCAAGAAAAGCACTTTCCAAGCTGTTTTGAGGTAACATTATATAAAAAAAGTGTTTGTGGTTAAATAAACTGGCGAAATACTGTGTTAAATATTTTTTAAATCATAGAACTTTGCAGAGTCTTTAATCTGTGTATTAACAGTGTTCTCTATAGAAACAATAGTGGGCAGATGTGTGAGGAGAGAGACGAGGAGGGAGGGAGAGAGATTTTAAGGAGTTGGTTTATAAAATTGTGCAGGCACAAGTCCAAAATTGCCATGATAAGTCAGGAAGCTGGAGTCTCAAGGAAAAGACGATGTTGCAGGTAGAGTCCAGAGACAGTCTGCTTGGAGAATTCTCTTCCTTAAGGGAGATCAGTCTGTCTTCCTCTTAGGCCTTCGAGTAATTAGATGAGGCTCACCCACACTATACAATGTAATTTGCTTAACTCAAACTCCATTGATTTAAATGTTAATCACATTGAGAAAACATTTTTACAGCATTTCAGAGCAATATTTAACCAAATATTGGGGTATCATGACTTAACCAACTTGTCATATAAAATTAGCCTTCAAGGGAGGCTGGAAACGTAGCTCTGTGGTAGAGTGCTAGTATGTGCAAGGCCCTGAGTTTGATCCCCAGCACTGAAAATCAAACAAACAAAAACCCATCACAATATACTAAAAGGCCTAGCAAATATCTAAAAAGGGAACATAATAAACATTGCTTTCTCCCAATATATTGAGTAAAAAAAATCCATCATTTTCAGAATGTCTGTTAACATCTAGTAGAACTTAGTTGGGGGAATATTGACTTTGAATGATGATTCCGTTTTACCCCATTTATTTCTGTGTCGAAGCAATCATCCAAGCCTTGCCCCAAACAAAACAAAAAAACATATTATTGGGCTGGGGCTGTAGCTCAGTGGCAGAGTGCTTGCCTAGCATGCGTGAGGCACTGGGTTCAATCCTCAGCACTACATAAAAATATACAAACAAAGGCATGCTGTCCATCTACAACTACAAAAAAATTTTTTTAAATGCATTATCTTTTTTAGGTAATAGGATCAAACCATTAGCTCCTGTTTGCTTTTCTGATTCCAAAATAATATCATGTAAATAGAAAGTAACCCAATAATTGATTTGATTTACCTCGATGGTATCTTATAAGTAATTTGCAAGCTAAAGTCGTGCACTGCACACATTACTGATGAAATGTTGCCATATGAGAAAATTATGGGGGGAATATCTATACATCTGCTTTAGCAATAAGGGTATGGATGAGTCACATTTGAAGACATTGCATACATATCAGAGTCTAGTTTGGGAAAATTATAGCCTAAAATTTCATAAATATTCATTACTACATATTGTGGGGTTAAAAACAACCCATAACAAACTAAATTGATTATGATGAGCAAAAGCAACAATAATTTGTTATTAAGCAGCGAGAACAGCAATTAAAAAGCACAATCAATTCAAAGCAGTACTAATAATAAGTATCTTTCCCCAAATGGTAGGAATGTCAAATGTTTGCCTATGCACTTGTGCAGGAGAGTTCTTCCAATGTCACTAAAGCAGTGAATTAGTAAAATACTGAATTAGAGCTGTCTCTATATTCCATGAACTTTTTTAGAGCACTAAATTGTGTTTAAAAGTGCCAAATGTAGCAAAACATGGAGGCACTTATTAATAGGTTGATCTCATTCAGTCATATAAGAAAAAGTTTTGGGATTGGTGGGCAGCAATTAGGCAGAACTTTTAGCCTCCTCAGTGAGCAGAGGGCCATACTTTTGGAACCTCTAATGCCTAGGTGAGCGCTTTTACCACTGAGCCACAACCCCATTTATCCATAAATGAATAAAGAAATTGTGGTACATATACACAATGGAATATTACTCAGCATTAAAAGAGAATAAAATTATGGCATTTGCAGGTAAATGGATGGAGTTGGAGACTATTATGCTAAGCAAAGTGAGTCAATTCCAAAAAACCAAAGGCTGAATTTTCTCTCTGATTAGTGGATACTGATCTATAATGGGGGAGGGGGCATGGGAAGAATAGAGGAACTTTGGTCAAAGGGAAGGGAAAAGGGAGGGGGCATGGGGGCAGTAAAGATGGTGGAATGAGATGGACAACAATGCCCTAGGTACATGTATGACTGTACATATGGTGTGACTCTACATTGTGTACAACCAGAGAAATGAAAAGTTGTGCTCCATTTGTGTACAATGAATCAAAATGCATTCTGCTGTCATGTATACCTAATTAGAATAAATTTAAAAATTTTTAAAATTTAAAAAAGAACCTCTAATGCCTAGAGGATTAGGTGAGCCAAAAAAGAACTTATGAAAATGGACAAAACACATAAATTTAAAATAAAGCAATTTTCTATTTTGTTTTAATAGGAATAAATTTCACAGAACGAAATCAATAGTGGTAATATTTACTTTCAAATATGTTCAATATATGGGCAATATAAGGACTATCTGTGCTTCTATAAAGTTCTGTCAGTTTTTATACCAGTTTATGAAAACTCACAAACACACACACACATTATTACCTGAAATGTAAATTACTTTGAACCTGTCAGTGTTTATGTGTTTTAAGCACATAATCTGCCATGGTGCATTGGTTAAGTTCCTTCTTAAATGACAACCCCACCCCACCATCCTTCTTAACTTTATGTCAGACAACCAAGAAAGGGTCCAGACTTCATTCCATACCATCCATCCCTCAACCTTGGGAAAGATAAAATTCACTCCAAAGGAACATGTTTGTCCCTTCTGAAGTGTCAGCTCAGCTCCACTAGCCTGTCACAGAGAAAGTGGTTGATGGCTTTAATCTGTATGGAGATGGCTATTAATGTCAGGATGACTTCTGTTTACAGAAAATGGTGTTTTGCTTGAAAAAAAAAAATGGGACAGACTGAATATGTCAGTGTTGGAGAACAACAGTTAGTGAATGTGGTAAGACTTCCTGCAAGATGGGTGGACCTAAGGGCCACTCTCAGGAAGACCTGATGTCCTTCCTGCCTGGCATCTGTCCCCAATAGACTGCATCGGTCCACGCTCTGTGCTCACCATTGCTCAGTGAGTTGTCTTGTCTGAGTTCATTCAGGGACTTCAGGCTCCCAGGGCCCTGACAGTTTTGGAGTATGAGGCCTGGTTGGGACTTTCTTTGCAGATCTCATCATTTTTTGCACTTAAAGTCTTGCTTTGCTGCGAGGAATAGCTCGCTTTCTCCTTCCTGCCCATCAAACCCATTTTTAATGAGCTGTTCCTGTTCAGCTGTCTTCCTGCAATACAGTCATATCCTCTTCTCAAAATGTTCACACCCAAGGCTGACTGGCTCTGCTTGGAATCAGAGTTAAAGGATGTCAAGGTCTGCCGACCCTCTGGCTTTAACCACCCACAGGTGTGCATTTCCCCAGTGACCATGGATTTGAACACATGAACACACTCCATCCTGTTGTGTTAGTTATGGTTTGTGTGGGGTGGGTTGAGAGGAAGGAGAAAGGGTCTGGATTAGGGTGAAGCAGATAAGGTACCCAGGGTGGAAACCTAGAGGGGAGCTGACCCTCTGAGAAGCCTGCTATCCACACTGTAGTCCCCGCTCTGCGAGGAGGACAGGACAGAAGTGTGAGCATGTGTGTTGTCCTTCCTTCAGCTGAATCAGAAGTAAGATCATACACCTCACTGGTTTCCCCAACAATTGCCAACACCATCTTCTATGCCTAGTAGGAGCTCAGTGAATACCGCATATGCCAGAGTTTCAAATTACCCAAATTACAAGGTGATCATTGTAAATTATCAGGGAGATCTAAAAAAGGAAAATATGATTTAGGCCAACTTGAATACATAAACTTGTAGAGACAGATGGCACATGTGCACTTTAAATAGAACTCACCTGAACTGTGCGTTGTAGCTCTTCTTTATGTACTTCTTAAATAAACCAATTCTATCAGCTGACCTATAAAAATCTGAAACTAGATGTTTCCTCTTTTAATGGAACCTGATTTATAGGGTTGTTGTGAGGACTAAAGAGGTTAATGCAGATAAGAAATTAGGGTGGGGTATAGCTCAGTGGTAGAGCAAGTGTTTAGCATCCATGAGGCACTGGGTTTAATTCCCAGCACCAAAAAGGAAGGAAGGGAGGAAGGAAAGAAGGGAGGGAGGGAGAGAGGGAAGGAAGGACGGAGGGAGGAAGGACGGATGGACGGACCGACTTGGGCCGGTGCCTGGTAAGTTGTGAGGTCTCAACAAGGATTGCTACATGACATTGGGGGGCGGGGTGCGTGCATGTGTATTTCTAGCCCATATGTCTAACCTGAGTAGAACTTCGTTGTTCAAATTTAATGAACCTCACAGTAGGAAAGGCAATAATGATGTGAATTGGGGCTGCTTGCTCCTTTCTGAGGCATGATATTTCTTTCTATTTAATTTTTGTGTGATGCTGGGGGTTGAACCCAGGGCCTGGCGCTTGCCCGTCCAGCAGCACTCTACCACTGAGCTACTTCCCAGCCCCTGAGGGGTAATATTTTGAGGGGAAACAGCCTTTCGTTCTCTTTGGGCATATACAGTATTTATCAAATAACAAACTCACTGACTCCACTTGAGAGGACTTGCTTTCAACTCTCAGCGGAGGGTTCTGGGGACATAGGTAGAAAAAGGCGGTGGGGAGACAAGCCTCAGCAACAACAAAGCCAGTTCTCTGTGCAAACATGACTCTCTTGAATTTTTCATGGCATTTGAGTGAGTTTTTCTCTCTCTTCTTACTTTTCCTCAAATAAAAAGCCCGTTTCTCATTTCATTACCATCTCCACTTTACTCTTCAAGACTGAGTGACTTTAGAAACGTCTCATTCAACTGGATTTATCTGAGACTCTCAGGAACTAATTTATTTATTCCATTTATTTTTACAGCATGCCCATTACCCAGGGATTCTGGGCACATATAAATGATCTGCTCGGGGCTGGCAAACAAGAGCTGGTGATAGATGGAGAGTAAACACAGCCTAAAACATTAGTCAAAAGGACTCTTCCCTTCTAGAAGTGGCTGGCAAAGCAGGTTGCTCTGGCAGTTTCACAGGCTGTGGCATCTTAGGCTCACACACTGCTGGCCTTTTTATTGACGCAGACAGCAAGAGAAGCTTTGCTCAGCCCCAGGGCGAGGATGGAGTTATCAGAAGCTGGGGAGGAACCGAGAGAGGGGAAGGGAAGGTGAGGATTGCTGCTCCAGGCTCTGCAAAGGTCTGGGGTTCTTTCCCTCCAGGGACATTAGTTTGTAATTCACAGAGGAGAAGGCTCTGGGGCTGATAATTGTGTGTCCTTGAAAGGTCTCTAGGAGTCTCGACCTAAATTCAAGGAGGAAAAAAAGAAAAAAGAAGAATTGCTAGTCCCCATGAAGAGGAGGGAAACCAGAGTGGAGGGGCTTCCGGATTCCCACTGAGGGGGACAGCACTGACATGGAAAGGATAGAAAGGTCCAGAATGCTGTTGCCCCTCTTTCTTGTAAGTCCCTCCTCAGCTAAACTGGAGGTTTTGGTGGCCTCTCTCTGGTTGGTTCAGGGAACAAAGGGCGACATAGCTTTCTTTAAGGCTGTTCCCTCTGCCGGGTAGGTCCACAGGCTGTTCTTTGTCTTTGCAAAGTTCATGGGATAAAGTGGCTGGTTTTTAAAAGGCTCCATCAACAATATGGCTTTGCATGGGCCTCTCAGCCCAAAGTGCTTTCCAAATGGAAAATATTATTACAAGACTAATCTCTTTACAGCAGTAAAATGCAGACCCTGTCTTAAGTACATGGGTGGAATCAGCCAGATTTAACTCTGAATGGAAAATATTTTTTTGGACAACTAAGCCTGGGAACAACAAATAAATATGTACTTAGCAAGAGGAAGGAGATGTGACCTTGGCCTTTTAGAAGGTGTTCATGTTGGGATGCGGGAGAGTGGAGGCAGCAGACAAAATCACTGTGTGTTAACAGGCTGAGAGAGTGCACACGGCTGGGCTCCCACGGCCGCAGAGAAGCCTAAAAGCAAAGTAAGCCTAAATAGGTCACCAAATGCTTTTTGGCTTTCTCAGTGATGGCACTGTTAGCCTTTCCATCCAATGAAGAGATTTTATCCAGGCTGTGGGAGGAGGCAAGGGCCTCCTGCCAGGCCTCAGAGTCCTTCTTATTTACTACGCCAGAGTCATGTCTGTGTACAAGTAGACACACTGCTCATTTAAAAACAAACCAGAAGCTGAGTGACTGGTGAGGCTGAGGCAGGGGGATTGCAAGTTCAAGGTCAATTTGGGTAACTTAGACACTGTCTCAAGATTAAAAATTTAAATGGCCAGGGATATAGCTCAGTGGTAGAGCACCCCTGAGCTCAATCCCCAGTACCACAAAAAATAATTAAATAAGTATGATAAAAATAAATGAAAGTAAAAACAAACTAGAAACAGTCCTGCATTCTTTCTCGTTTGCCAGGCCATTGTGTCTACATCGATAACTCTGAGAATTCTAAAGTCTAGTAAAAGTTTGGGTTTTCTTTGAAAAAGAAACTGACAGCCCATGTGGAACCAACTTGCATTTCCTGGGGCTGCATGAAGAGGGAAATTGTTTTGAGTTGAATGGTAGCAGTTCAAATGGTTGGGAGTAGAGAGTATACCTGGGCTGGAGTGAGAAGATTGGGGTCCGACATAGGCTTTGCAGGTTGCTGTCTATATAGCCATGATGAAAATGAATTCGCCTCTCTGAACCTCAGTTTCTTTATCTGTAAAACAGGGATGATACAACCTTCTCTTCCTGACATTGCTACTCAGGGGATCAAGCAAGAGAATGAAGACTGTGCAAATGTTTCAAGAACTGAAACGTACAACATATGTTAAATGAAACGCTTCAGTTAACAGCCAGTCTCATTAACTGCCCATGAAGTGAATGACCACAAAGCCTGATCAAAGAATCACTGTCTTTATTTTTCTTCTATGTCCTATGGCCACTTCCTGGTTTAGATGCTCATCAGAAGGTTTCAGTCACTCCTGACTAGTGTCCCTGCCTCTGGCTCTGTCTCGACCACCTGATTTTCACTAAAGCTAGTGCGTTCTTTTCAAAAACCACAGATTTCTGAGCATGCCTCTTCTCTGGCTCCTGCTTGTCCAGTAACACCAGGGTCCAGGGAGTTGAGCATAATTCCCAGGGATCCTCATGAAACTCCCCCTACCTACCGCTCCAGCCTGTTTTTAGGTGCCAGCAGGGTCAAAAGGTTTTTAATGCCCCAGGGTGCATCTGTCCACATGCTGTCTCTCCCTTGCTGGTCTAACTGGGAAACTACCATTCAATTTTTGAAATCCAGTGCAGATGTCACATACATACACTGGGAAGCTTTTCTGACCCCATGCGAGAGGACTCAGTCCTCCCTCCTCTATGGTACCCAGGTAATCTCTTTTTCTTTTCTTTTCTTTTTTTTATTAGAACTTTCCAGTTATACATAGAAGTTGGGTTCATCCTGACAAACTCATCATGCATGGAATTGTATTTCAATGTATGATCCCCCGTGCCCACCATATTGCCCCTCCTGTCCTTCCTCTCCTCTTCTATTCTCCATCCTCTACTCCACTTGACTTCCTTTCACTTGCGTATTAATTTATATTTAACTGGTTCTTTTTATTACCCTATCCTTTCCTCCCCCTTCCCTTTATTTTACTCCAGCTTCTGCATATGAGAGAAAACCTTTGACCTTTGAGTTTCTAAGTTTGGCTTATTTCACTTGGCACAACATTCTGCATTTCCATCCATTTACCAGCAAATGCCATAATTTCATTCTTTTTGAATGGCTGAGTAGAACTCCATTGTATAGATATACCACAATTTCTTAAACCATTCATCTGTTGATGGGCATCTGGGTTGATTTCATAATTTAGTTATTTTGAATTGTGCTGCTATGAACACTAAGGTGGCTGTATTACTATAGTATGCCAATTTTAGATCTTTTGGGGAAAATACCATGGAGTGGGATAACCGGGTCATATGGTGGTTCCATCTCTAGTTTTTTGAGGAATCTCCATACAGTAGTGGTTGTACTAGTCTGCAGTCCCACCAACAGTGTACAAGTGTACCTTTCCCCACAACCTCACCAGCATTTATTGATCTCATCATTGCCATTCTGACTAAAGTGAGATGAAATCTCAGTGTAGTTTTGATTTGCATTTCCCCCGACTGCTAGAGATGTTGAACATTTTTTCATAGATTTGTTGGCCATTTGTGTTTCTTCTTTTGAGATGTTTTTGTTTGGTTCTTTTGCCCATTGGATTGGGTTATTATTATTATTATTATTATTATTATTATTATTATTATTATTATTTTGGTGTTAATATTTTTGAGTTCTTTGTACATTCTGGATATTAATTCCCTATCAGAGGAGTAGCTGGCCAAGATTTTCTCCCATCCTATAGGCTCTCTCTTCATGCTCTGAATCCTTTCCTTTGCTGTGCAGAAGCTTTTTAGTTTTAGGCATCCCACTTGTTGATTGTTAGTTTTATTTCTTGCTCTTTGGAGGTCTCATTAGGGAAGTCTGTGCCAGACCTATATGATGTAGTGTTGACCCTATGTTTTCTTTTAGTAGTTGGAAAGTTTCTGGTCTAATTCCAAAGTCTTTGATCCATTTCGATTTGAGTTTTGTGCAGGGTGAGAAAGAGCACCCAGGTATCTTAAGGACTTCTCTTCCTATGTTTATCACCTCTATCTTGCCTCTACCCCTACAGACGGGATAGGGCTTATTTACATGCTTTTTCTCACACTTTCCCTCCTTGCACAGTGTTTGGCTTTTGAACAGGGTAGGTTCTCAGGGTTCCCCAGGTTTGTCAGGACCTCGGTGGCTGCCCTGAGCAGCTCCACAGTACTCATTCTGCTCTGATTCCCACTTTGTTGTCCCCTTCTCCCTCTGTTCCTCCCTTCTTGGCTTTTCTTTTTCCACATCTTTCTGCCCAGGATCCTACTTTGAGCTGTCACTGTGATCCCGTGATGTGGCATATACTCTGTTCCCAGGCTCCTGTGAGGATGGGCCACTGCGAAGCTCACAGGGAAATGTGCCCAGATTTGCTGCAGCTTGTTTTCTTACTGCTCAGTAAGTTTCTTTTCCACCAATCAGTTCCTCATTATATTTAATAACAAGGACTTATTTAAATATATTTGCATATTTAAATAGATAAATAATCCTTTATCATATAACCAGTCCCTGAAATAAATCACTAAAGGTTTTCTAAATAAATGGGTGCCACTCTGTTTGTGACTGTGCAGGTTATATGTGACATTGGACATTAGCATTCCTAAGGATTATTATTATTATCCTGGCTCTGCAGATAAGGATGCTAAGCTGCAGAAAGGTTAAAGAACTTTCCTAGGGCCAAAGAGGTAGTTAAGGGTGGAGCAAGTGTTCAAATGTTGACTGTCTGAAAATCATAGATTTGGATAATCAGGATCCTTTTAAGAGAATTGAAGCTTTCCATGAAGTATAATTAGGCAATTTCCATGCTAAAAATATTATCTTTCTTGTATATATTTACAACTAAAATAGAGAAAAAAGGTAAAGGAAACGTGGGAGAAGGGAACAACATCAAAATAACTAGGATACTTACTACAGCCTTGCTGACCTGAAGGTGCCATGCTGAATGAGAGAGGCCAGATAGGGGACAGATACAGAACTATTCCCCACATACATGTCAAGAGTAGGCAATCCTTAGAGATGGAAAGTGGAGGTTACCAGGGCTGAGTTGGGGGCAGGGATGACACTGTAATGGATACCAAGTTTCTACTTGAAATGTTGAAAAGGTTCTGGAAATAGTGGTGGTGGTTGCCCGACACTATCAATATGCTTCATATTATTAAATTGTGTACTCACAAACAGTTGGAATGGAGAATATTATGTACATTTCCCACAATAAAAATATATACATATATAATTTATGTATATATACACACATATATACATAAATTAAAAATATATTTATGTATATATATGTCTATATAAATATATGTCTAGGTATATGTATACAAATTATATATATGTTTTATATATATGTAATCATATATATTACGTGTGTGTGTGTGTGTGTGCATGTGAGAAAGGAAGATGCAGGAATGCTTTTTCATAGCAGTGGTTTTGTAATCCCCACGTGAGCCTCCTCCTGAGCAGCTGAAGAGGCCTGACGTGTGATTGAGGCCTCTGCCATTTGCTTTAAGTAAAGAGCGTGACTCCTCAGGGCCAGCCCCTCTTCAGCAGCTCTTAGCAGCGTGCCCGAGGCTCAGGACAATTACTGTTGTCTGTGAAATCATGTGGAAGGGGAACAAATCTTCAACAAATCTTCAAAAATCTTCAACTTCCTACTCAAAATCAAGGAATTATACAAAGTAAATGCACTGTATCGAATATCAATTTAACTAGAGTTAAGTATATTCTGCAAACAAGATGACTGGAGTCATTTGAAATGTGAATGGTGGGGTGAGAGAGGAAAAGAAAGAGCTTCCCTCAAAGTGCCCTCCTCATGGTGGATCTGTGTCAGAGCTGCAAAGGGCTTGTCCAGTCCAGCCGGACACTGATTTGACTTGACCTGCAATGATGTTTCTGTCAATTGCCAATTTAAAAAATCTGGCTATTGCTTACCAATATCTGGATTTCTAACTTTTTTTTTTGAAAAATCAGAAGGTCTGTGTTACCAGTAACATTGACCCCTCCCTCCCACCCAGCAGGTGGGTGGTAGAGGCACCGCCTGTGCTGGGCGTGTGGAGCTAATAGTTCTCTTCTGTGCTTAGTCTCATTGGTGTTCTCCACTTGGACCCGTGGACGTTTGGCTCCCTGTGTCAGGTGAAAGCCTCACCTTTCCTTCACTCACCTCCCCAGTGCAGTCTTTCCTGCCTCCCAACCTCCTGCTTGGCCGCTCTTCATTCCTGGAGCTCTTGTATCTAGATCATTCTTGGTTTTAATCACATATTGCCTTTTAGAATGTAGTAGGCATGGCAGTGCTAGACTTTTCTGAAATGGAAAATTTAACTATTTCCCCCATTCTCTATTTATTTATGCCTCACAAGACATAGTCATTTAATAGATCTGTCTTATGACCCCCAACTAGGTTGTGAGACCAAATACACAGACCACCTTAAACACTTGGTTTTCTTAGATCAAGCATGGGTTGGGTTGGTTTCAATAATGAATCAACAGGTTTGGAAGGGTTTTTGGTTTTTTTTTCCCCCTGGTACCGGGGATTGAACCCAGGGGTATTTGACCACTGAGCCACATCCCCAGCCCTATTGAGTATTTTACTTAAAGACAGGGTCTCACTGAGTTGCTTAGCACCTTGCTAAGTTGCTGAGGCTGGCTTTGAACTCCGGTCTCAGGCTCTCAAAGTGCTTGGATTATAGGCGTGCACTACCACGCCCAGCTTGGAAGGGTTTTAAGAACAAAGATGACTCATGAATTCCACTGGTTAGAGCTGAACTAATGCCAGTGTATCCAAGAAATGGACTTCATTCCTTGAAAAGTCAATCCATTTACCATGTCTGGTAGTCATGGATCATGTCTTACCCTCTGGCTAACACATGTCCTTGTTCAAAGGGCAGAATGTCTGATCAACTCACACAACCTCCTTCCTTGGTCTTGGGGAGGGAGGATTCATGGCTCCTGGGCCTGTCTGATGATTTTTGCATAAGAACATTTTCCCTAAAATGGCAAAGACATTTATATTTTTAATGCTCCTGATGTAGCCTTCTAAGTGGATTGATGTTGAATTAATGATTATAACACAACAACTGATATGACTTATGTGATAGGAAGAATGGTGGTTAGGAGATGAAGAGACTATGACAATTCAAGTAGAGAGAATGAAATTCATTATTATTGAGAAGTCACAGTCATTGGGAAACATTCTTGATCTTTAAAGAAAAAATAGAATCAAAGAAAAACAGGAAGTTGACTTTCAAAGTCTAGCCTCTGCATAGTTTAGTACTTTCTAGTGAAGACAAATAACAGCAATCCTTGCTCTGCATGTACCATGTTCATGAATAGATACGTATACTCAATAGCAACTTCGTCTGTGAGGTTCCCTTACTCACAGCGAAACAAGGCACTCTGTGAAAGTAGTACAGCTGGTGAAGTCTAGTAAATTCCTCTTATCTATAAAAATGAGGGACGATCAAGGAAGATGAGAGAGTGTTTCATTATCATTTGAAATAAAGTAGTGAGTATGCAGAGTAAGAAAATCAAGTGTTTAAGGTGGTCTGTGCATTTGGTCTCACAACCTAGTTGGTAGTCATAAGCAGATCTATTTAATGACTATGTCTTGTGAGGCAAAAATAAATGTCTTTGCCATTTTAGGGAAAATGTTCTTATGCAAAAATCATCTCAGACCAACAGATTATTTGGCATTGGTAAGTTTGTTTGGACATATCAAAACTGACTATCTTCCTTCTAGGTTTTCATACAGTCCGTAGGAACACACTTTGTATGGGTGAGGATGGCGTGGTTATGTTGTAGCAATGAGCAACCCTTAAATTTCATGGCTGAGCACTACCATGTTTATTGATGATGCTCAGAAAGTTGTTTGTGGATCCAGGTGACTTGGTCTAGGACAAATAGCTTCCATGCAACATCTCAGGATCTAGGCTGAACAGAGGGCCCACTGTCTCATTGTTATGCCACCTAAAACATGTGGCTTCCTCAATATTTGGGGCAGGGGAAGCCATTTCTCACACTGACTGTTGAATGGTTTGGTCTGGAAGGGGCACAGTTCACTTCTGCTCTCATTCATGGCTAACTGCAAAGAGGCACAGAGCCCTTATCCTTTCATGTGCCCCAAAGGCAAGGAGACAAAGACACAGGTACACACTGGAGGTGGCCACTGCATATATCCACTCATATTCTGAGTTTCTTCAATGAATAATCATAACAAAATTATCTGGTAACTATTCCAATTTTTTGATAAACTAAAGAATATTTTTGTTCTCTATAAACAACTTCGAGGAGTAAGCAATGAGTATCATTCTATTTAGAGATTGCATTGGTCTGAATGTGTCCCCCAAAATTCATATGTTGAAACATAATCGCCAGTGTGATAGTGCTAAGAGGTGAGGCCTTTGGGATATGGTCAGAAGGAATTAATGCCCCTATAAAAGGGGCTCATAGAGCATTGGGTACCTCAGCCTTCTGCCATGTGAGGATGCAGCAACGAGGCACCATCTTGGAAGCAGAGAGCATATCTTCACCAGATGCTGGATCTGCCAGTGCCTGGATCCTGGGCTTCCTAGCTTCCAGAACTATGAGAAATCAATTTCTATTATTAGCAAATTGCCCAATCTGTGGTGTTTTGTTATAACAAACCTGAATAGTCTAAGAGATGCAACTTAGGAAAAACAAAAAAGAGTTCCTTATCCATACATCCATCCATCCATCCATACATACATACGTACATACATACATTCAAGATTTGTTTATTTTGTATTTGTTTGAGACAGGGTCTTGCTAAGTTACCAAGGCTGATTGTTTTTGTGTGTGTGGCGGGGAGGGTGGGTACCAGGGATTGAACTCAGGGCACTCGACTACTGAGCCACATCCCCAGCCCTATTTTGTATTTTATTTAGAGACAGGGTCTCACTGAGTCACTTAGTGCCTCACCATTGCTGAAGCTGGCTTTGAACTCACTATCCTCCTGTCTCAGCTTCCCAAGCCACTGGGATTATAGGTGTGCACCACCACGCCCAGCTCCTAGGCTGATCCTGAACTTGCTA
This sequence comes from Geosciurus inauris, assembly GCA_004024805.1. Lineage (NCBI taxonomy): Eukaryota > Metazoa > Chordata > Mammalia > Rodentia > Sciuridae > Geosciurus > Geosciurus inauris. Next base: position 21,278 of record PVHX01012053.1, on the reverse strand, counting down.
TCCTCCTGCCTCAGCTTCCCAAGTAGGTGGGATCACAGGCCGGTGCCACCACACAAATGCTTATTGAATACCGACCATGTACAAGGCATTGACCAAAGTGCTGTGATTCAGCAAAAATCAAAACAGAAGAGTCTTGGTCCTCTTGAGCATGTGTTTTAGTGGGAAAGATAGACAATGAACCAAACAAGTCACAAAACAATAGGTGTACATTGTAACTTCAATCACAATTATGTGTTATAGAAAATAAGGTCCAGTGAAGAGACTCAGGGGCTGGGAGGGGCAGGTTCATTTTAGATAGATTGCTTCCAGAAGGCCATGAAGAGTATGGTTTTGAATAAAAGATGGCTGCCCCATTCAGAATGTTTTTGGATATTAACACATGGAAGGCAGGCTGGGGAAGGTAACTGGGTAGGATTATGATATATATTCTTCCCCTAGAGTATTTACAGTGGAGAAAGGAGCTAAAGAATATTCAAAGGGAATATAATGCAAATTAAATGTGTTGTTTTAAAAATAAGAGTTAAGCCAGGCATGGTGGCACATACCTACAATCCCAGGTTGAGGAAGGAGGACTGCGAATGCTTAGCAAAGAAAAAACAAAAGGGCTGGGATATAGCTCAGTGGCAGAGCACCCCTGGGTTCAATCCCCACAACCACAAACAATCACAACAACAACAACAACAACTGAGTGTGTTTGGGAGGACAAGAAATTTGTCTTTGGCTGGAATTGGGAATAAGCTCAGAAAGATTTGAGGTCAGATCCCAAGAAGGTCTTCAATGTGAAAAGAGTTTGAACTTTGTTAAAAAAAAAAACAAAAAAAACAGTCACTGTTGAAACTTTTGAGAGAAGTAGAGTGGAGAAAGGCTGCTTCTTGCCATCAATAAACTGGCCAGCTGTGCGAAGACAGATGGGATCAGAGAGACCAATTAGGGGCCCTGGAAAGGGCAGCAGCAGCAGACAGAAACCTTGGCAGGAACAGCGGTCTGGGAAGTGTAGTGGAGAGCATGGTAATGAGCGTGGGAGAGAAAGGTCTGGAAAGAGGGAGTGAGGGATAAAAGATAAGTCTAGATGATTCTTTCTTTTCTTACAATTTACACTTTGTTTCTGCTTTAACATTTATCTGTGATCCCCAGACAGGAGTCAGACTCTCTTGTGAGGTTCCCTGAATACCAATGGAACAAAGCTCCTTAAATTATGAGCTGTAAGGCTTCAAATCTTTCCTCCCAATGAAAATCTCATTAGCCTACCATTTGAAAAGGAGCACATTCAAGTCTGACTTTGTTTGGCTTGTAGGTTTGATCTCTTTAAAGTGATAGTTTTTCAGGAGTGTGGCAGGAAGCCTGAAATTTCAATTAGATTAGCCAGGGGTTTACCTGGTGGAAGGGAGAAGGCATTATCTTTCTGTTGCTAGGTGATGGGTCTCCAAAGCAATAGTTCATTCTTAAACGGTCAGCCTCTCTCAATTCTTTTTCTTTTGAAAACAAACATCGATTTAAAACTAACCCCAAATGCCCTGCAGACAACCTGCCTGCCATAAGCCCACCAAACCCTTTGCTCTCCACATTTGCATGGACAAGTACCCTCTATCCCAACTGCAGGATATGGGTAATAATAACCATGACCAAGACTAATGCTAGCCACCATCTTCATGGCTGTGTTATGTCACAGGGCTATGACACAAGTAAAATCTTAATTCCCTTTGACAGATGATGTGATAGTTCATTTGTGTGTGTGGACGTGGCTAAGCTATGGCACCCAGTGGTTTGGTCAATCACTACTAGTCTGGATGTTGCTCTGAAGGTGTTCTGTGACTACAAATGGCCCTCCATAGTGTGGGTGGGCCTTATCCAATCAGTTGAAGGCCTTAAAATCAAAGATTGAGGTCCCCCAAAGAAGAAAACATTCTCAAGATTGCAACATAGAAAGCCTGCCTGAATTTCCAGCCTGCCGTCCTATGGAACTCAGGTTCAACACTGAGCAATCAGTTCTCTGAATTTCTCAGTTGCTGGCTGATTTCCTACTGCTTGGAGACTTGCTAGGCCCCACAATTGTGTGAACCAATTCCTTAAAATCTCTCTCTCCTCTCTCTCTATTGTTCTGTTTTTCTGGAGAACCCTACTATAGATGGAGAGGCTGAGTGAGGCCTAATGTGTTCAAGTCACACAGGTAATGAACCATGGAAGCAGGACTTGAGGGGGTTCTGATCCTGAGGAGCACAGGCAGTGGCTTGTGCAGGTACATTCAAACTCAACATCCAAAGCACATTTTTCAAATGAATCTTATTAAATTGCAAACACAGAGATCTAGATGCTAGAAAAGACTCCTCTGACTTTCTTCTCCTCATTACACTTTTTCTACTTATGTGAGATGAGGTCTCACTAGGTTGCCCAGGATGGCCTTGAACTCCTGGGCTTAAGCGACTTTCCTACCTCAGCTGGAACTACCCTCATGCACCCCTGCTGTGGCTTCTGATTATACTACTTTGTCTTTGAGGTGAAGGCTTCCATCTGAATTTGCCCAAGAATTATAACTAACCTGCCTTAAACAAGTGACTTTAAACAGCACCATTTTATTGAGCTCACAATTCTCTGGGTCAGTTGGGAGTTTCTTCTGGAATGGCTCAGCTAATCCCTGTCAGATGCTTCATGTGCTAGTCAACTGGGGGGAATGGCCTTACTCACATGACCAGCAGACGGGTTGGTCAAGGCCTCCACTGGGGCAGATCCTCTGCTCCGCGTGGCCTCTCATGCTCCAGTAGGCTGCTTCACTTCCTCATGAGGGGGCCTCAGGGTTTAAGAAAATAGAACTTTTAGCCGGGCGCGGTGGCTCACGCTTGTAATCCCAGCACTTAGGGAGGCTGAGACAGGAGGATCGCGAGTTCAAAGCCAGCCTCAGCAATGGCGAGGCACTAAGCAACTCAGTGAGACCCTGTCTCTACATAAAACACAAAATAGGGCTGGGGATGTGGCTCAGTGGTCGAGTGCCCCTGAGTTCAGTC
>PVHX01012053.1:0-18179 GCA_004024805.1 Geosciurus inauris | reverse complement strand
GTGGCTTGGTTTCTCCCAGGAGCTTAGGATATATATGAAATCTATAAAACCACTTTAAAATAGGAAGCCCCAGCCCCCTGGGGTGGGTCCTAGTATAGTCTAGGGGATGCAGGGGTGTCCATCTCCAGATCTCAAAACTTCATGCAGAGCAGTGATGCAGCAAGGTGCCATCTGCCTGGGCTGTATTCACTGGGAGCAATTAAAGCTGGGTGAATAGGGCCCAGGACTGAAGTGAGACTTTCTCTTACAGAATAGCAGCTTCTGAGACATTCTCCCCTGTTTTAGTCAGCTTTTCATTGCTGTGACCAAAAAGCCTGACAAGAACAATTTACAGGAGGAAAAGTTTATTTTGGCTCATGGTTTCAGAGATTCAGTCCACAGCAGGCTAGCTGACTGCATAGCTCTGGGCCTGAGGTGAGGCAGAACATCACGGTGGAAGGGTGTGGCAGAGGAAAGAAGCTCAGGACTTGGCAGAGAGAATTCTACTCACCAAGGACAAAATATAAACCCCAAAGGCTGGGATGTCCCCAGTGACTTACTTCCTCCACCTACATCCTAGCTGCCTACAGGTACCACCCGGTTAATCCGTATCAGTGGATTAACCATGGATTAGGTTACACCTCATATTCTAATCATTTCACCCCTGAAAATTCTTGCATCATTTCACACATGAGCTTCTGGGGGACCCCTCATAGCCATAACTGATAGATATCAGTACCCTTCACTAAATAAAGATGCTGTTTCTTCCTTCTTCCCAGCAAGTTTCTTTTCTTTCTTTTCTCTTCCTTCTCCTCCTACCCCGACTTCTTTTTGTAGTACTAGGGATTAAGCCCAGGGGTACTTTACCACTGAGCCACATTCCCCAGCCTTTTCCATTTTTTATTTTGAGACGGGTCTCACCAAATTGCCTAGGGCCTCACTAAGTTGCTAAGGCTGGCCTCAAACTTGTAATCCCCCTACCTTAGCCTCCTGAGTCTCTGGGATTATAGGTGTGCACCACCACACCTGGCTTCTCCCAGCAAGTTTCTAAAACAAGTGTCTATCAACTTGAATAGAGCCAACAAGCCCACAAGCTGTTAACTATATTAAATAACTTTATTTTATTCCTATATTTTTTGTGATTATGGTTTATACTTCAATAATTCAACTATTATAGCTCACCAGTATTAAAGTACTAATTTTTCTAAAGTCACAATCTGTCAGTTAAGGATATTTCATAGTGAATTTTGGAGTTTCTTTTGTACCTTGATTTTGGTGTGATGAAAGGCCAGACTGATGTGACTATTTAGAATTTGCATAATATTTCACATTTCCCAAAGTAACCAACTGTTGTTAGACAATTCCAATGGTAATTTTAAGTGAAAGAGTATATATTCTCGGGCTGGGATTGTAGCTCAGCGGTAGAGCGCTTGCCTCGCATGCATGAGGCCCTGGGTTCGATCCTCAGCACCACATACAAAGCAATAAAATAAAGACACTGTGTCCATCTACAACTAAAAATATATTAAAATAAAAGAGTATATATTCTCATATGCTGCCAGAGTATAAGCTCTGCATGTCAATCAGCTTCCTGTCACTGTGACAAATACCTCAGATAACTAACTTATAAAAAGAAAAGGCTTAGTTTGGCTCACAGTCTGGGTGGTTCCAGTCTGATTGTTTGGCCTTGTCCCCTTGGGTGTGTGGGAAAGCAGCACATCATGGCAGCACGTGACAGAGTGAAACTACCCACTTCATGAACAAGAAGCAAAGAGAGGAAGAGGAAGGAACCAAAGTCTTACAGTTCCCTTTGAGGACACACCTCCAATGACCTAAAGACCTCACAGGAGGCACCACCTCTCATAGCTTCCACCACACCCAGTAGCCCCACTCTGAGGCCCAACCCTTTAAAACATAGACATTGGACCCATATCCAGACTACAGCACTCTGTAAGAGCAGCTGTGTTAGCTGGGCATGGACACAGGCCTATAATCCCAGCAACACAGAAGGCTGAGGCAGGAAGACCCCAAGTTCAAGTCCAGCCTCAGCAACTTAGCAAGACCCTGTCTCAATATAAAAAAATTAAAAGGGCTGGGGATGTAGTTCAGTGGTAAAGTGCCCCTGGGTTTAATCCCTAGTACCATAAAAAATAAAAAAAAAAAAAGAAGGAGCAGTCATATAGCTTATTTGACTCTGTTCATTCACAGTACCTAGAATTTGGAACATAGTAGGTGCTCAATACGTATTTGTTTAATGATTCAGTAAGCTCTTTTTAAGTACTGCAAAACATTTTTTTTTTTTTGTATTTTCTATTCTTTATCAAATGGACTGCTGCCTTCATTCTACTTAATTTTCCTTCTAGGATACTTACTAATGCTAAAAATGTTCAAATTACTCCTTTTTAGAAGTAATACGGTAATTTCTCTTAAGTTCTACAAATCATCAAGCATTCCAAAAGAGCTCTAAACTGGCAATGCTTGTATTATCTCTATTTATGTTCTCTTTAATCTGACAAGGAAGAGGACCTTCTGAGACCTGTAATAACTGATAAGACCATTCATCATGCAGCTAAAGGCATTGGCCACAGTGGGGACCACAGTTGTCTTCTTCAGAGAGGATGCCAATCATGTCCTCAAGCATGGACTGGTCATTAAGGCAAGGTACTGAGAAAATCTGAGAGTTTGGACTGTGGTTTAATCAGAAATTATTTTTTTAAAAGGCTGTTGGATTCTAGCTGCATAGGAATTATCCAACAGTTGCACTAAAACTGAATTCTTAGCTTTGCCTGCTCATTTGAATTACTAAATGTTTTTAAAAAAAGTCTGAATGGTATTTGAGAATGAGTATTTAGGTACTCTCTGTACCCCCTGCTTAATTTTTCCATAGACCTAAAACTTCTCTGAAGTATTTTTGAAAAGGAAGAAAAAAATGAAAAAATACGGCCCCCTCACCCTCATGCCTGGTTCCTACACCGAATCAGAGGAATGTGAATTTGCGAGGAGGCCCAGGCATCAGAATTTTTTAATGCTCCCTAGAGGCTTCTAAGGTGCAACCAGTTTTGAGAAGATCGCTTTGAAGGTCCTCTGGTTAATGGAAGTAGCCCCTTTGTGGGACTGGGTAAGGGAGCTTGATTTTGTTTAAAAAAATCTATTAGCTCATTTTTTTTTTTAGTTGTTGATGGACCTTTATTTTATTCATTTATTTATATGTGGTGCTGAGAATCGAACCCAGGGCCTCACACATGCAAGGCAAATGCTCTACCACTGAGCCACAACCCCAGCCCATAAAAAATCTATTAGCTCTTGAATGGATATTATGTATAGAGGTAACATGGGTCCAGAATTGTACTAATGGCTGGAAATAGGAAAGCACTATTAAGCAAGGCATTAATCACTCTTGCATTGCACCGCAGTGATCTAAGAAAGAGCGCTGTGGGAATCAGCGAGCTGGCTGCCAGTCTGCGCAAGATAATGGACTTGAATTTAGCAACCGAGAACACAGAGGGTTCAAGGAGACAGGCCCCCTCCCCATATGTTTATGGTGAGATAGTCTAGGCTTGGACTCTGGGTCCTAATTACAGTAATAACTGTGCATCTTTCACAATAAACTGCAGGCAGAACCCTAATTAATGAGCTCAATTCATCTGAAGCAAAGAGTCCACCTACTGCGCGTGAGAGACGCGTATCCATCAAACCCGAGTGACACGTGGGGCCTGCAGAATGTGCTCTCTTAATGCCATTTAACGTCCTTTATCAGTGCCTACAGAGCACTTTATAAACGTTAACTCTCACTGCACTCATGGAGAAAGTTCTGATAACATGCTGCCTGGCAAGCAAGCCTTGGCCTCGGCCCAACCCAAGAGATCCGGCTCCCCAGCCACAGAGCGAGCGCTCAGGAGCCTGAGGCTCTGCTTACTGCCTGGGCTGAGGGAGGCCGAGGAAGGATTGGTTAGTAGGGGCAAAGTATGGAAAGTGGTGTTTCTGGTCTACAGTCCGACTCACACTGGCACCTGAGCTGAATCTCAGACTAAAGAGTCTGCATTGAGAAATAAGGATGATGTCTTTTCTTCCCATTGGAATAGACTGAAGACAGGTGCCATGACCCTTTAAGGAACTCTGCCTGTTCTGTTCATACACTGAACTGTGGTTCCCTCCTGAAATATTACAGTAAAGGCTGTGAGTTAGCCAGACCTGGGTTCAAATTCTAGCTGTGTGGCTTTAGCCTCATGACTCATCTTCTCTGGGCTGCAGTCTCCCCGCACTCCAAAATGAGTTTTACAGTGCTACTCATCACACAGGCCTCTTGTAAAGGAGGGTCAGGATCCTCATCAGGATTCTGTCTACACTACACATGATGCTAACTGCTTAGGACATTGGCAGGGATATGGGTCTCAATATATGTGACTATTCTTAAGTTAAGGTCCCCCTTTCCTGTGTTCTAAGGCTGGAGTGGGCAGACCTGCCAGGAGACCACTTACGACCCAGGTAAGATGACATGGAGGCCTCACTGGAGGAAGCAGGTGGTCTGAGAGCTATGTGACATGCAGAGCATGTGGCCTGCCACCCAGTCTGTGTTTCTGTCCCATCCATGGATACCTCATCCTATTTGTTTCCTGGAGATGCTGTAACAAAGCAGCACAGACTGGGTGCCTTAGAACAACAGAAATTTATTGTCCCACAGTTCTAGAGGCCCAAAATGCAAAGTCAAAACTTCCTTTGAGATTCCACGGAAGAGTCTCTCCTATGCTTCTCTCCTAGCTCTGGCAGCTTCTGGAAATCCTTCATGTTCCTTGGCTCATAGGAAGATGTATCAGATCACTCTTTGCCCCTGTCCTCACATGGCTTTCTTCTCCACGTGACAGTCTCTGGGTTCATTTTCTCTTTTTATAAGGACATCCATCCCTGGTTAGACATTCTTTACATCAACATGGCCTCATCTTACCTTGATGATGTCTGCAAAGGCCCTCTTTTCAATTAAGATCTCATTAATAGTCTTGTAAAGACAGGAAGAGACCCCAGGGATGCTTGTGCACAGAGGAAGGGCCACATGAAGACACAGTGAGAAGACAGCCACCTGTGAGCCTAGGAGAGAGGCCTCAGGAGACACCAAGCTGCCAGCTCCTTGATCTTGGCCTCCAGCATCCAGGACTGTGAGAAAATTAATTTCCCTTGTTTATTCCTCCCAGTCTGTGGTATTTTATTTTGTCAGTTCTAGCAGACTAATAATGCAGGATGGTAAAAGCCAACTGTAATAGGACTTTCATTTGAGAATGTTCAAGAGATTTCAAGGAATCAACATTAAAAGGATTTTTCCTAGAATTAAAAAAAAAAAAAAAATCACACTCACAGGACCCAGACGTTAGGACTTGGATCTCTTAGGTGAGGACTTAGTTCAACCTACAATATCCTTTAATAAGTTTCAGTCACGACAAAGACAATTCAGTAGGCACGCTCTGTACCTACTGAGCTACATCCCCAGCCCTTTTTTTTGTTTTGTTTTTGAGACAGGGTCGATCTGTCTGGGTTGCCTAGGCTGCTCTCAGACTTGGCAATCTTCCTGCCTCAGTCTCCTGAGTCGTTGAGATTATGGGCATGTGTCACTGAGCCCAGCACCAGTGGTGTTTTGCTTTCATGAATTTTATTGCCATCACTCCCTAGGTGTCTTCACCTCAAGTAGGCAGGAAAGGAGGGTCTTGGCAGGTGGGGTGAAGCAACCCTCCTTGGGAGGCTCTCGGTAAGACAAGTGTTTGAGCACCAAAGGGGCCCTGAGAATCTGGATCAGCCTCCGGCAGGCACTCTCCATTGAGCAGCCTTACAGACAAGCTCCAGCTGACTGCCTCCTTGCTATTTTGTCAGGGCTTTGGGGCTTTCAAACTGATGCCTTATCATCCAACAGCACATGTTGTTCCTGGGGCCTAGAGGTAACTTATCATATCCACCAATATTAAATACATGCTTTTACAACAAATACAATTGAAGAGCTTCAAAAGCAGACTTCCAAGAACATACCCAATACCAGAGATACTACATCACCTCCCCAAGTATTTCTTTATTACTAATGAATGTCAATTCATTTCAATATTTAAGTCCTTCCTAATACACAGATCATACCTTCTTTAAAACACTTTCTTTTACACACTACTGAGCTTATCAATGGCCTCCCAGATGAACAGACCAATATAAAGTTTCCTTTTAGGGACACTGGCCTATCTGGGGATTTTCTAATGCTCAGGAGAGGTCTAATTGGCATGGTTATAACTGATAAAAAGTGGGCCTAAGAGAAGAAAAAGTAAAAGATGGGGTGAGCTTTCTGGTTTGAGTATTGGATAGAACTTCTGCCATTTCAACAAAAGACGTGTCGGAAAGTTGCTATGTGTATGGTGGAGAGGGGCCAAAGTGAATTCAAGTTTAAACAGGTTGAGTGTGAAATGTACATGGGACATACATGGGGGGATTTCTGGGAAGCCAGTGACTCTATGGGTCTAAAGTTCTGGTGTGAGATCTCTCCTGTAGATGTTGACTTAGGCCAAAAGGTGGAATGTGATCACTTGGAAGGTGTGCTGAGCAAGAATAAAATTGAAACCAGGAGGGAACTTGGGGTTGGAGGTGGACACTGGCACCTAGGCACAGAGGATGAGCAGCCCACGACACAGAGACCTGAGGGCAGGGGACAAGGGCAGGGTGAGACCAACAGTGAGACCAAGAGAGAGATCAGAAGTCTGGTGTGATGGAAGAGGACAGAGAGCGCTAATTAAGGACGCAGTGGTGGACAGGATAGCCTGCTGCTCCATTGTCCAGCCAGATAAGGATTGAAAACATCTGTTGGGTTTTAGGGAGTGGTTGGTAGAGTGGATAGGATGCAGGTGTAAAGGTAGTAGTTGAAGAATGAAAATTTGTATAATGTAGATTATACAAAGTAGAGAAAATTACTTGAAGAAAATTGGGAAGGGATAAGAGAGAAAGAGAGGACAGTAGCTTGAAGTGAACAGGGAATTTTCTTTCTTCCCCAAAGGGTGAAGGTTAAGGATTTTCAAGTGCAGATGGGAGAAAACTAGGAGGAAAGGAGGGTTCGAAGGTTCAGGGGAGAGGGAAAGAGATGGGCAATAAATGAAGTCCCTGACAAGGCTGGGGATGATGGGATCCAGAACCTTGAACTAAGGAAGGTCACTTCTTATTTTTGTAAGAAGGTGATTCCAGTATCTAGGCCCCGCCTGGCAATATTCCTGCCCTGCAGCCTCGCTTCCTGAACCACCTGGCTGTTTGCAAAGAGGCTCTGCACTCCCCCATCCCCTTCTCTCCTCTGTGCCTCTTTCATCTTCTGAGTCCCCTCCATATCTGTAAGGCTTCACCATGTCACCCACTGCGTTAGTTGGCTTCTTATTTTGGCTCGTGGTTTTAGAGGTTCAGTCCATGGTCAGCTGGTTCTATTACTTTAGGCCTGAGGTGAGGTAGAACATCAAAGTAGAAGGACATGGTGAAGAAAAAGCTGCTCAGTTCATGGCAGCTGGGAAGCAAAAGGGAGAGGAAGGAAGGGACGAGACATAGTACCCACAGGTGTGCCCCCAAGGGCCTACTTCCTCCAGTCATACCTCACCTGCCTGCATCCACCTATGAGGTTAGATCCCTCATGATCCAATCACTTCCCCAAAGCTCCACCTCTGGACATTGCTTAGGGACAAAGTGTTCAACACATGAGCTTTAAGGGCCATTCTAGACCCAAGCATAACTCCTTCCTACTCAAGAGTTTCCAATACTTGTCTGCTTCCTGCATTGAGAGAAAACTTTCCGAGTTTTTTTTCAATTTCCTCATGATCAGGTTCATTGTTACCTTTCTAGTCAGTCTTACCCTCCCAGGTTTTTCCTCCCTACAAGTAAATTATTATCCCCTTTAGAAGATATGTTTGTCCTTACCTCCTTGATTCAATTCATACTGCTCTCCCACTTTGAAATAACCTCCTGTATGCCCAGCCTGAACAAACCCTACCTTTCCTAGATGGTCTAAGTCAAGTGTTATCTAAATGCCATTTCTTCTATGTTTTAAAAAAGTTGTCCTAACCACTGCAGCATGCTGTCCTCTCTGGTCATCTATTCACCACACAGTTTGGCTCTTGTTTTCCTGTGGTTAAGAACCATCTGGTCTGTGGGTTAGATTTTGAAGTTCTTGAGGGTAGGTCCTGTGTCTTTGATACCTCTCCTGCATCCTCTGCCATATCTAGAACATCTGAGGGACATGGTGAGATCTGATGTGGACAAATATCTCCTTGAGGAATAGGAAAGAGATTAGTTTAGTCTAAACTGGTGTGCAATGGGCAAAAGGCTAAAGCTAGAGAGGGTTATTGAGTTTTATGTCAGTCCAGAAAAGTGCAAAAAATTACTTAGGTGTTATAGTTATTTAGTGGCAGGGCTAGGACTGTATCTCCCAATTCCTGGTTTCCTTCCTTCCTTCCTTCCTTCCTTCCTTCCTTCCTTCCTTCCTTCCTTCCTTCCGTGTTTCCTTTTCTTTTCTTTTTGCATGGGGTTGGAGCCTAAGATTTCATGCATGCTAGGCAAGCACTCTATCCCTGAGCTACACCTCCAGCCCAGAACTCCTGGCTTTTGAACCAATGATTTTCTCCTTAAACCACATGGGTGAATATTTGGCTGGCAGTATCAGCGATTTCTGGCTGAATTTGCTTCAGCTTGAAATGGCAGTTCACAACTATGGTTGCTCTTTGTGTCCCACATTCTCCATCCACTTGAGTATCTCCAGCTCTAGCTATTGTCATGTTCACCTTCCCTCAGGGAATGGGAAATGGTCATGAAGGTATTCCTGTGGGTCCTTAGCTCCTTCTTGAATACGTCCATCCCTGGGCTGCTTGTGGGCTCCAAGAGAGAGAAGACCTATAAGGCCATCTTATCAACCATGGAAAATGAGTCATCAACTGGGTTTTGAATTAGAAAGTCTTAAGGGACTTGTTTTATGAAGGTAGTGAGCAGTGGTAATCTGGTTAAGCAACCAGTAGATAATGAGAATGGGTTTTAATCATTCCTTTTACAATGAATACCAGTTACCAGTGTTACCAGATTAAGCCTATCACTATTTGGAGCTGGTTGTTTCCCCTGGAGCGTAGCTTACCTGTAAACCACCTGCTCTTAGATTAGCTGCGTGTTAAGGAGTTTGCAGCTGAATAAGCCAAGCTGGGTTAATGTAACAGGTCCGTGTATTTGTTCAGTGACTTGTTAATATTAAAGGGTGACAGAAATCACCATTGTGGGTACAACAAAAGACAAAATCAAATACAAACTTCTAGAATTATTTAATACTAAGTCAACATTTGACTTAATTCTGAAAAAATGAATTCCCCTATTTTCATTGCCTTATTTTGTATAACTCTTACTTTTAAATTTTTTATTTTTTAATTTTTTGGTACCAAAGATTGAACCCAGAGTCACTTTGCCTCTGAATAATATCCCCAGTCCTTTTATTTTTTATTTTGAGACAGGGTCTTGCTAGAGTTCCCAGATTTTGAACTTGTCATCCTCCTGCTTCAGCTTCTGGAGTAGCTAGGATCATCGGCATTCACCACCATGCCTGGCAGACAATTCATCTTTCCAACATCCGAAATATCCAGTATACCTTCTCCACCTTAAATAGATCTACATCTGAATTATTGTAATTCCTTATCTAAAGTAGCCTTGCATATCATATAAATAAGCAAACTTTTCTAGTCCACCCAAGAATAAACATTTCCAATTACATTATTCCTTAGAAGACAGACAACCTGCTGTAAAATGAAAAGTTCAACATTCTTTGCTGGTGGGATAAGATCATTGAATATCACATTAGTTAATAATGCTTAATCTTATTCATTTCCAATACCTTATCTTCTACCAAATTATCATAAATCTTGGTTTTCCCATAGAAAATTGTCAAAATTATGTTGATATTGACACTGCCCCTCAGATTATAACACAGAGACCACACATTCTAATCCTATTACCTATAAATTGGATGTTACAAATTATATATAGACCATAATTCATTTCTAGAAATTGTTGTTATAAAGTGACCGTCATAAAGCAAGCTATATTTTCCCATGAGAACTGTGTTATAATTTTGGGGTTGCATTTCTGATCCAGGATGCAATATAAAATAAATAATGGATATATGAAATATGTGCCATAAAATCAAATATACAAAACTATTAACCTCTTCAGTTAATTAAAATAGTAAGGTCTATAACTTGGGTATAAATCTACTGTGCACATTATACAGCGGGCTCCCAAAGGGCCATAAAGTGCACAAATGGCACATAAAAATTATAAGTGGCCAAATCAAAGATGTGACCTAAAATAGAAGCTGAAGTTCACTTCAAATCATAAATCACCAATACTTTTCTCTTTTTTATTAGGCTATGGGAAAAGTTCCTTTGGGTGGGTGTTTGCACTAGAAAATCATGAAGGTAATGTCAGAGAACAAGACTTGGGTTGTGTGAATGGTGCTCTCAGCAACGGAGCAAGATGCGGGCCTGGGATTCAGACCACTTGAATTAAACCCATTATGAACCAGGCAACATACAAGGTACAGATTTGAGGTTTCTGGATCTCTACCTCCTAAGCTTTTCAATGAAATATTGAAGCAATGACCTCCAGCTCGAAACCTCTATGATTTATAACCTAGAACGACTTTTTTGAGGATAATTTGGGCAACTAGTTTTCTTGAAAAGTTGTCTAAAGATGTTTTAGCTACTATTTTTATTTTTCTAGGTAAATTCAGCTTTAACAAAGCAGAGGAATTAAAAGTCATTTCATCTGTATTTGAGATGTCCAAAAATAATAGTCTCTCTTTGTGGGTACGGGCACTAGATGAGGTTGAGCAGTAGGATGATGGTATTTTTTTTTTTTTTGGTACCGGGGATTGCACTCAGGGGCACTCGACCCCTGAGCCACCTCCCCAGCCCTATTTTGGGTTTTATTTAGAGACAGGTCTCATTGAGTTGCTTAGCGCCTTGCCCTTCCTGAGGCTGGCTTGAACTTGTAATCCTCCTGCCTCAGTCTCCCAAAGTGCTGGGATTACAGGCGTATGCCACCTTGCCCAGCGGATGATGGTATTTTATTGAAAAGTTTACTTATAATGACAAGAGAACACAAGTGACCTCCTTTTATCTTTCACATCTCCTTGACTTAAAACTGCACAGGTTGCTGCTTAGATCAAACTATATACAGGCACTGGAAATCAAGAAGCCCTGTAAATTATTTGCTGGACACATGTTTGAACATTCTCAAATTAATTCACAAATACTAATTAAAACCAAAATGAAGACTGGGAGTATAGGTCAGTGGTAGAACACTTGCCTACCATCTACAATGCCTGGGTTCAATCCCTACTAGTGCAAAAACAAATACCACCCCTCAAATAAAAACAAACCAAAATGAGATGCAACTGTACATCTATTAGAATGGCTAGAATTTTATTTTAAAGTGACAATACTTTTGTTGACAAAAATGTGTGGAATTGTTGATAACAATGCAAAATGATACAAACATTTTGGAAAACATTTTTGCAGCTTTTAAATAGTTAAATATACTCTCCTATCTGATGTCATTCCATTCTTTTTTTTTTTTTTGGTACTGGATATTGAACTCAGGGGCACTCAACCACTGAGCCACCTCCCCCAGTCCTATTTTTTTATGTTTTTATGTAGAGACAGGGTCTCACTGAGTTGCTTAGTGCCTTGCCGTTGCTGAACCTGGCTTTGAACTTGTGATTCTCCTGTTTCATCCTCCCTAAGTGCTGGGATTACAGGCTTGCGCCATCACGCCCAGATCCATTCTTGTGTCTTTACGCAAGACAAAGAAAATATATGCTTGTTACATGAAGACTTCTGTAAGAATGTTGATGGTGTATTTATAACAGTAAATACTAGATACAACCCAAGGTCTGTCATTAGGTGAAGAGATAGCAAATTGTGGCATATTTATGGGAGACCACTTAGAAATAAAAAGGAACAAACCATTGATAGACACAATAGCATGAATCAATCTCAAAATAATTGTGCTGAGTGAAAGAAGTCAGATCTAAAAGACTACTGAATTATTCCATTTTCGTAAAATTCTTCAAAAAGGAAACTAATTTATAGGTATAGTAAATGGATTGGTTGTTGCTGGGGCAGAAGAGGCATGGATTGTAAAGACGCACAAAGGAGCTTTGGGGTGGTAAAAAAATGTTCCATATCTTCAGTGTGATGGTGGTTTCACAGGTTTTTATGCCTGTTAAATTCATGGAATGGAAAAAAAAAATTCATGGAATGGTACAGATTTTAAATATGTGCAACTTATAACACTTAAATTATACTCAAATACAGTTGAGGGAAAAAACAAAACAAAGGCAAATAAAAATATTTTAAGCCGAAAAAATTAACAAATTAAAAACTTTGGCCAAGAAAGTTCTGAAGGATTTTTCTTTAGCCAGAAGGAAACGGAAAATGATCTTATGTTGAAGGTGTGACAGGAAATACGGAACAATAAGCACAATAGTCAATATTTGGGTAGATTAAACAATCAATAATATAGGGGAAAAGCTGTGACCCAGCTCAGGAGGAAGGGGACAGAATATGAGTGGCTTTATGTTCCTTCCTATTAGGCACTAGGAGTCTAAAGATCAGGAAGGATCTAGACTTTAAATCAATTCAGACTTTTTTGGTAAGTACTAAGAGAATATAAGTATAGAACTTCCAAACTGTGGAAAAATCAAAAGATTAAAACATAATCTGTTTAAAAGGAAGGCAAGAAAGCTGAGAGGTAAAGAAACTGAAAAGGTGGTGGAAATAGCAACACGCGGGAAGGTCTTAGTTCCTTTGGCTGCTACAACACTTGCCACAAATTCAGTGGCTTACAACAGTACAGATTCATTCTCTCACAGTTCCTCAGGTGGGCAGTCTAAAGTAGGCTAAAACCAAGACACTGGCAGGGTTGCCTTCCCTTCTGGAGGTTCTAGGGGAGATTCCATTCTCCTGCCTTTTCCAGCTGCCAGACACCACTCAGTTCATGTCCCCATTCCTCTGTCTTGAATGACAGCAACATTGGGCCGGGTCCTTCTCAAGCTGCACCCCTCAGGTTCTCGTCCCTTGCCGCCCACATCCACTTTTAAGGGCTTTGCGATTACATTGGGCCCACAGGGATAACCAGGGCAATCTCGTTATCTCTTAACTGATTAATGATCTTCATTTTTTCTACAGCCTCATTTTCTCTTGCGATATAACATAACATAGCCACAGATTTGGGGATGAGGACATAAACTTTGGGGAGCTGTTATTTTACCTACCACAATGGTGCATGTAATTTCAAGTGTATCAGAAATTATAGTACATGTAAACGGACAAAATAATTCACTTTAAAATAGATTTTCAAATTGAATTGATAAGCAAAGTTTGGTTACATATTGCTTTATAGGAGACACCGTTAAAGAAATCTTGGAGGTTAAGAAAAAAAAAGATCCTGTAAATTCTAATCAAAAGAAAACTGGTGAGGTATATTAATATTAGACTAAACTGACTCGAGGGCCAAAAAGTATTACCAGAAATAGAAACATTACAAACGAGGAAAAACTCATTCAAAAAGTATAAAAAAATCTAAATTTGTATTACGTGATTATAAACTTGCAAATATATAAGTCAAAGTTGATGTAATCATAAGGAAAAAATAATAAATCTGTTATCATTTTGGGAGATTTTAACATATCCTTTCAAAATAGATAGAAATTAGTAAGGATATAGAAAACTAAAAACATTTAATGGACTTGACCTTATAGAAAACACACACACAAAAACACACATGCACAATTATACCTAAGACCCAACAAGTTAAGTACACATATTATTTTTAAACCAAGTAGAATATTTACCCAAACTGATCACAAGTGGCTCATATAAATCAAGTCTTCACAAATTTCAAAGAATTTCCTATAAGCAAATTTTCTCTGACAACAATCTGATGACATTAAAAATTAAAAAGAAACAAGCATGGTGGTTGGTGCTTGCCTTTAATCCCATCTACTCAGGAGGAGGAGGCATGAAGATCGCAAGTTCAAAGCCAGCCTGTGCAACTTAGTGAGACCCTTTCTTAAAATAAAGAATAAAAAGGACTAGGGGGTATAGCTAAGTTGTAGAGCACCACTGGATTCAATCTCTAGCACCAAACCAATAAATAAGTAAATAAAACAATGAAAAAAATAGGAAAATCTCACATACTTAAAATCTATGTCTTACAAAAATGGCAGAATGATGATAATTGTTGAAGTTGGATTCTGAGTCCGAAAGGGCTTATTATACAGGTCTATTTTTGGTGTCTTTGAAATTTTCCAAATGAAAACAAAAACAAATTTTACATACTCATAAGATAACCTAGATCAGGTAAGAAATCATAGAAAACGCAGATCATTGAATGATAATTATATTGCACATCAAAACTTGTCACTGTATTACTTGGAGGGGAAGATTTTAGCTTTCCATTTTTTTGTTAGAAGAAACAAGCTGGTGTCTAATCTAAGAATTAGAGATTGACAAAGAAAATAGAAAAAAAGGGTAAAAGTAATGAGAGCAGAGTAGAAAACAGAGCAGAGGAGATTATGAAAGAGTAATCAAACGGAATGACTGCTGGAAAGATTGATTATGGCAGGGTGAACGAGGGCCAGTGCCACGCTGCCAAGAAGTGCTTCAGCTGGGGACCTTGTTCCCGGGCTGTTGCCGGCTGTTCTGCAGTCCTGTAATTGCAAGTGTGAAAAAGCTTCCATGAGCAGTAAACAGGATTGGGCAGGCCGTTCACCTGGGGGTGGTCTGAGAACAACAGCAGTTAACATCTATGAGTGGAGTGGGGATTTGGGCTGCCGAGGAAAGGGACCCTGGAAATCGAGGGTAGGTGTAGCACTATCCAGGACAGAAGTTGGAGCCCTTTCACTGCTGCACCCATTGCTAGGTAAATTGAGTTCCTGGGACCTTCCTGGATTGTCTAATCCCAAATGCCCCTTACCATAGCGATGCAGGATAAAAAAGGGCTCAAGTACAATACTAGGAATATAAAAGGGGACATTACTATAGGTGGTTTAAAGATAAAAATATAAGAAAATAGAATGAGAAATTTTATTCTACTATATTTGAAAACTTAAATAAAATGGACATGTTCCTAGGAAAATATAGCACACAGAAATAGCCTAAGGAGTTTATCTAACACATGCATTTTTCTTGCTAAGGCATATCGCAGCCTTCCTGGACCTAGGAACACTGGACAGCACCTCAGTACTATGCTTGGGACGTTTTTAAAAGTGAAACACTAAATAAAAAGCACAAAGATGTGGAAAAGGTGGCAATGAATGGACCATGGAAAGGATGGTTACTTCTAGTATGAGCACTGAAACTGGGCAGAGGTCCCTGTGTTTGCCCTCAGCTAGTGGCCTGTGTGTCAGGTGGCTCTCGTTTCCCCTCTACTCTTCACATGTCCGTGTCCATACATGATCCTGAAAGAATCGATTTGGGGGATATAAGTAAGTTTTAGCAAGCAGATGAATTTGCAAACACAAAATCCATGACGAATGAGGACTGCCTGGATTCCATTTAACATCAGAGAGATGACAATGGTGGGGCCCCCTCCTCAGACCAGTGAGATCTGGAAAAGAAAGGACATAATATTCTTTTATGCAAGTGAAATGAGTATACAGATGGAAAATCCAAAATGAATCTGTAATAAATTATTATAGTTAATTGGAGGTTAGAAAGATTACCTTATACAAATTCAATTTTAAAAAGTTAATTGATTTTCATACATTATCCATAAACATTTAGAAAATATAATTTAATAAAAAAGATGTCATTTATGTTAGCAGTAAAAACATATAAAGTGCTTAGAAAACTCTCAAAGGAAGAGAAAGGTCTTTATGGACTAAATGGTTAAAGTTTTATTGAAAGAGTTAAGAATATGCTAGTAAATGAGCCGGGCCCAGTGGTGCACGCCTGTAATCCCAGCACTTTGGGAGGCTGAAACAGGAGAATCGCGAGTTCAAAGCCAGCCTCAGCAGTGGCGAGGTGCTAAGCAACTCAGTGGGACCCTGTCTCTACATAAAAACACAAAATAGGGCTGGGGAGGGGATGTGGCTCAGTGGTCGAGTGCCCTTGAGTTCAATCCCTGGTACAAAAAAAAAAAAAAAAAAAAGAATCTGCTAGTAAGTGAACATATTATGTTAATGATAGGAAAAAAAAACATTTTAGCAAAGAAGTCAGTTCTCCCCAAACTTATCCATAGATGATGTAATTCTACATAAGACAGCAACATGTTTGGGTTGTTTTGTTTGAACTTGATGAATTGATTTGAAAGTTTACATCAAAGAGCAAGAGACCAAGAATAGTTAACATGCTGCTGAAGAGGAAGCTGGGTGCCTTGTTTACCAGAAATGTATCAAGTTATTACCATGCTGGCATGCATTGCATGGAAACATGGACCAGTGGAGTTGAATCCAGGGCTCAGAAACAGACCCAGTACACCCAGATGCTCTGAGTGCTCCTGGTTAGTGGGTAAAGGAATGGGCCACTTAAAATAGGCAGCTGTTTGACAGAGAGAGAAAGTGCAAATCATATCTCACCCTACACAATAATCCACTCCAGGTGAATTAAATGCTTACAAGTGAAAGACAAATTCGTAACAATTTTGGAAGATAAGGTTGGAGAATATTTTTCATGAACTTGTTATAAGGAAAGATTTCTTACATAAAACCATGGTCAAGTCTTGATTGAGGATATGGAACTATTTGAACATATACTGCTTATATATTGTTTGTGGGTATGTAAATTTGTGTAATTACACTAGAAAATAATTGGCAATGTTTAATAAATTTGAAAATGTGCACATCATTTTATTCCTAGGTATATCCTTTAGAGAAACTTTTGCATGTGTGTAACTGGAGATTCACAGAACATTGAAGCATTGTAATAGAAAAAAAAAAAAAAGCAACTGGTATTTCCACTGACCATAGAATGATGAAATAAATTGTGGTATATACATGTAAGAGAATACAATAAAGCAGTGATAGGTGATGAGTTACAGTTACACAGCAATCGAGATGACTCAATACAGAACGAAAAAAGCAAATCTCAGAATAGCCACAGTATGATTACATTTATAGTGCTAATTTACCTATATTGCAGAAGGATACATATACTTCATGAAATCAAAAGTATAAACAAAAAGTCAAGAGAATGACTCCCAAATTAAAAATAATCCTTTAACCGGGGGAAGGGAGGAGTTGGGGGGACTCAGGATGTTTCTCAGGTAACAGTAAATTTTTCTTAAACTGGTTTGTGGGTTACAGATGGGTTATTATTCCTTATGCCTTACATACGTGCACACATTTTTTTTTTTTTTTGGTATATGTGAGATGTTTAGTTAAATAACTAAAAGCAAAACAAACAATTAAAAAATTAAAATCTTTCAAATAATTGCCAAGGTAGGCAATTCAACTTCAGGCTTTGGTCAGAAGGCCATTCACATTAAGCTGTTTTGGGCAGTTTAACATTCGTCATCTTATAAAATTCTTACATCATTCCTTAGAGATGGGTCTGATTGGTCCTTTTTGTAGCAAAGAGACATTGAAGAAACTTGATTGAGATAAGTAGTAGAAGATGGAATGGGAATTCAAATCCATCTCTCTCTTATTTCAAACTTGTGCTCTCGTTAAAGGCTACATCAGGTGGGGAAAATGAAGGTACGCTCTCATTCAGGCAGGTGAGAACGGCCCCTTTAATCAGCACAGAGGCCAGACACACCCCCTTTCCATGTGCAGACTGCAGTGGCAACTCACCAAGCGAGGGAGAAAACAGGGTTCACGGAAATGGAGGTTTTTAGTCCACAAAGCTATATGCAGTCCCAGGAAGGGAGACCCTGGGGACAGAGCGAACAGAACATGGCACAACCTGTGAACCAGGAAGCTGGTGTTCGAAAGGGTTATGTGAAACTTCAAGATGAGTGATGGCGAGCACTGTTTCCTGGGCCCCCTGTAAGGTGGCGGAGTCGTCCCAGGCAAACCCAGCTGACCCTGCAAAGGCAGAGGCTACAAATCCTGATGTCCCCAGAGGCTGCTCTCCGCAGATAAGGCGGTGTGCATCAGCGCCCCTCTGGCTTTCAGAGGAGGCCAGTTAACATTATTCTTTGGAAGCCTCTTTCCAGAATTTCATTTT
>PVHX01012052.1:0-60948 GCA_004024805.1 Geosciurus inauris | reverse complement strand
AAAGAAAAATAAATTCAGTTGAGTGTTCACATGGCCTGATAGGAAGATTTCACATTCAGACACATGCAAACAAATGGACAGATTATTATATGCTCATATATATTTTATAGAGATTCCCTTTACTGACTTATGAATGCTTTATATTAATTTCAAGCATTCTTACAATCATTATTAATATGGATTTATTTATAACCCTCATGTTCTAGGATTGATGTTTTAATCTACAGTTTTGACATTCATTCATCCGCCAAATGTTTACTTGATTTTAACTATCTTCCAGATGCTGTGCCAGGTGCTTTGAATACATTGGTGGACAAGGTCTCTGTCATCTTAGAAAGTATACTGTTAACATGAGGAGACTGCAAACAAGTAAGTACAATAAACAACCAAATTGGATTGCATGTTAGATGATGGAAAAAATGAAAATATAAAAGAAGATAAAGCAGATTGAATGTGCATAGGAGTGGGCAAGTGCTTAATAGGATGGCCAAGAAAAGTTCATTAAATAATACTTGAAGTTGGTGAGGGATATGTCCATGTGCATGTTAGGGTGAAGATAATCCAAGCAGAGTAAATGGTCAGTGGAAATTTCCTTAGGCAGGAGAAGGTCTCAGATGTTTAAGGAAATAAGGAATCCAATGTGGTTAGGATAGAGGGAACAAAGTTATCAAATGTAGTAGATGAGGTTAGAGAAGAGCCCAGATCGAAAGGACTTAAGAATCTACCCTGATACTACACAGGAAGGAAGCCAAAGTAGGGTTTTAAAAAGAGGGCTAAGTGAACGGTCTCCTTTTAGTAAATGACTCACTGTAGCTACACAATTCAGGAAAGTCCTTTGGAGTGGTATACTGAAGTAGAGACGAGGAGGCCACACTTGAGCTATTGTAGCTATTAGATGAAAGATTAAGTTGGTAGTAGTGGAAAATAGTGAGGTTCCAGAGGGTCGTGGGTTTCCTTTCCTGAAGGAATGGATCTGAAATGTGGAAAAGTAATAAAAATTGGATAAGCTTTGTTCTCATTATTT
Source organism: Geosciurus inauris (assembly GCA_004024805.1). NCBI lineage: Eukaryota > Metazoa > Chordata > Mammalia > Rodentia > Sciuridae > Geosciurus > Geosciurus inauris. Next base: position 59,924 of record PVHX01012052.1, on the reverse strand, counting down.
GGATGTATGGAATTGCTCATCATTTTAGATAAGGTATCGGAGGATCAAGTCTCTGGGACAAAAATCAATTATTAAGTTTGTCAACTTGATTTTGAGAATTTCATGTTATAAAACCATGCTGTGGAGTTGGTTGGATAAAGAAGTCTGAATTCTTGACATAGTTCTGAGCTGAAGATTTATATTTGGAAGCTGGATGAAAGTAAGCAAGTTTGGAAACAGAGCTAACTATATAAATGACATAATTTGTGGGGCTCAGGGCAAAAAATTGTGGGGTTCCTTGTTTAAAAGGCAGGAAAAAGTTTTTTCCTTTCTTCTTCAATCTCTTTTAACCTATCATGATTTTTTTAAATTTACTGTTTGATTTTGTACTTCCTTGAGCGTGGATACTCATAGTAACTTCAGATCCTCACAGATGCCCAGGACCCTACCTTGCAGGTTGGTGCAAAGGGCATAGCCCCTAACCCTTCTCATACCTGCACCCACATCTCTAACAGCGTGCAGAAAGTGGTAGCCATGACTGGGTGGGAGCAATAGAGCAGGAGGTAGATGACCCATGGGGGAAGTGGAGTTCAGTTGGGAAGAAGAAACACTATGAGCTGAAGCTTCAAGCACTTGGTACATGCTCCCCTTTCCTGTCAGACTACACCTAAAAGCCATAACTCAAGGTAAACTCATTTAGAATGTCAGTGTAAACAGTGCAAGTAAGACCCTACGTAGTTGCAGTCGTCACAAGCTCATGAAGTAGTTCCCACTTAAAAGTCATTCTACTGAATTAGGTAATAGGGGACTTAGTGCAGAGAGCAGTGAAGAGCTAGCTCTTAAGCACTCCAACATAGAGAAGCAAAGCAGAGGGGATTATACAGGAGATTGAAAGGAAGGTGTCTAGGAGCTATGGGGTAAACTGAGAAAGTATGTCATTGTGGAATTCAAGTGAAGTAAAGCTATTTGTGGAGAGGAATGTGGGTTGTCAAAATGCAGCAAGGCTGGGCATGAAGGAAAATGAAAAGGAGCTTTTTCACTTAGTACTCAGGTAAATGCCGTTGGCAAGGGTAGTTTTAGAGAAGCAGTCAGGGTTGAAAGTCTAATGGTAAGGATTTGAAAGTGACTTAAGTATTGTAAACAGTGAACGTGGGCAACTGCCTCAAGTTTTTTCTGAAAAAAAGAGCAAAGACAGGCTATAGCTAAGTGGGGAAGAGAGATCAATGTCCTTTCTGTCTTTCTAATGAAAGAAATGTCATTAGTAAATTGCTGTTTATTAGAATAGCTGCACATATTGGCAAACTTGTAGCATCTTACACATTTGCAAGTGAAAACTGAGTCACTGGATGATTTATGAGTTGTGGGTAATTTGTTCTTTCTTATTCTCAAAATAGGTTATGAATTCAAGGCAGCCAAGTTGTTTTATATTTAAACTCTTATCCCCTACCTTGAAATGTGAGTATCACACTTTAAATGACCTTGAATTCCTTTGTGGAATGTTATATGGCAGCTTATGATATTACTCAATGATGTAAACATATTAATATATTTTCTTAACATTTGGGAATCCTGTGTTCTTAAAGAAATCCTGTGGACATAATAAAGGTGGCCAAATCATTGACATACTTTTTATTTTCTTCAAATATTTTCTCCATCATTTAATATAGTCTTTATGATAAAAACTATTAAAAGAGTCAGTAAACTTATAATTGATATTTATTTTATAATGAAATGTTTCTTTAAAAATAATGTTAATATAGTTATTCAGATATTTACTCTTTTATAGATAAATCAAATACCCTTTATGAAATTTCAGATCACTATTTCAAATAATTCACTTCCTTGGTGTTTCTTTTAAAATAATCTTGTTACAATATTAACAGCTTTTCTAATTTTGTTTTACCACCTACATACCAGTTTATTAACGTGTAAAGCCTGGGTTAAAATAAACCTAACACATATCACATTTAGGCAATGATAATTATAAGAAGAATGTTCTAAAAGGTCTCTTTCTAACCTGCTTTATGACTATTGGCTTTAAAATGGAAGGGATACTTTTCTCTAAAAAGTATACATGGAAATTCATGATTAAAAGCACAAAGTAGCAGAAGCTGCAGTTAGAATAAATTAAATATAAAATAAAGGGAAGCAGTGGTGGTGTAGAAAGAACAACTGTTACAAGGACAAATACTTTTTCAGGAAATATATTACATACCAAAGCAATTCCAAAATTAAATGTAATTATTTTAAACAATGTTAATAGTTAATTCTTCTGAGATATAAACATAGTTCTCTACTTGAAATATTTACCATGCTCTCTTTGGGAAGTGATTTGAAAAGGACAGGAAATTTATGCAAAATTGATTGTTAGGTTTCATATAATTAATAGTTCATATTAGATATGGTTGTCATATATATGTATGCTTTCATATAAACAGTGATATGAAAATGCATTAGCCATATTTTCATATAATATTCTTTTTTTCTCTATGTTTTTTTTTTCCATTTTGGTATTAATATATGGCCCCACTTCTTTTTGCCCTGACCAAGAAGTCAAGAAGCTCCTGGCTCACTGTGGGACACAACCAGCTGCAGACTTCCCCTATTTAGCCTTCTCAGGCTCTGATAAAGGTCTTTGGGTTGTTCCCTAAAACCCTGAAAGAAATGAACTCCAGCTGAGCCAAATCATTTAAACCCTCATATAAACACCACACCACAAACCCCTTGTTATGGACATAATTAGGTAGAGCATCCCTTGTCCTGCTGACCAGCAGAGCATTTGTTGCATTCCCTCTCTGTAATTAAGTTTCCTAATAAATGCTTTGGGTTGATAACCCTGATGTATAGTACTTCTTTCTTCAGAATCCCAAATGGCCTCATCTCAGGACAGTTTGGGGCACTGCCTTGTATGAATTCCCCTGCCTTTAATTTTGGAGCAAAGCCTCAGATTTGGCAGGATGAAACAATTATGTTTCAGTGCTTGATTAAAAGCAACCATTTTAATTAAAAAGAAAACTATAACCGAGGCCTTTGCCATTATTTTCCCTTCCTCCTTCCTGCCTGCCTGTCCTTTCTTTCTTCTTACTTCACTTTACTTTACATATTTCCCTTTCCACATTGGATTATCAAATCCTCTAATATTTATTTTCTGAATGATCTGTTAATGCAATTGTATTTTTTGGTGGCACATATGATAAAGCAATAAATTTTTATTTTTGTATTCATTTAAATTTTGAGGTTTTTACTTTTCTTAAACTTTAAGACCATCTTTAAGAGACAACATTTATTGCTTTTATTTTGTCTTAGCCTGCAACAATTATTCAGTAAAAAGTTTGAACTGTCATCATGGTTTGTTTTTGTCCAAGAGAGAGAAGACTGCTGTAAGAAATTATACTTTGAAGCCAGGTGCAGTGCCACATGCTTGTAATCCCAGTGGCCCAGGAGCCTAAAGCAGGAGGATCAAGAGTTCAAAGCCAGCCTCAGCAGAAGTGAGGCACTAAGCAATGCAGTGAGACCCCATCTCTAAATAAGATATAAAAAAGGGCTGGGGATGTGGCTCAGTGGTCAAGTGCCCCTGGGTTCAATCCCCAGTATCCCACCTGCCCCCAAAAAAGAAATTATTATTTGTTTATACTCACTCTGACCAAATACTCCTCACTTAGAGAAATGATGCTGTGACAGATACAGTTAACAATGTAATTAAATGCTTCATTTTGAAAATGTGAACTGAAATTTATAAGAGAATTTATATACTGGCACATTGCTTGGTGACTTTCTGTGGGTCCAAAACTGGATTACTGAATGTCCCTTTCATCAGCACTGATAGTGGGCTCCAGACGTACTTTACATGTTCCCATGAAGACAGGTGCTTACGAATACTTTTCTGGCAAAAACTCATATTAACATACATGAATTTATTACATCCTGTGTCCTCATACATATTTTACCTCTTTCCAACTTAAGGGAAAAAAACCATACGAATATGAATAATCAGTGAATAGGATTCAAGTCTTTTTAACAGCTCCATGTTATGTTAGAAGCAAAGATTTCTCTATAATGACTCTTCTATATGTAACTAATATATCCTAGATTCATGAAACTTATAATTCAGACTCATTTCCACCATTTCTTTTACATTGAAAGCACTCTACCCTGTACATAAAATTATCTTCTTTCTTCAGAAATAAAATCAAAATAATGACTGTCTAAAAGAAGAAAATTTGGTTATATTGTCAGTGTGATCCATTTAAAGCAGCTCTATTTTATGCCTTGCAGTTTTCAACAGACCACCTTATTTAAGTAACTGAATGTGGAGAGGCTCAGGAGGAAAACCTTATGGCTAGAACAGTGTGATGATCTTGTACATTTTCTTCCTTTGCAATCCATTGGTTTGCCTACATTTTATTTTTTATTTTTAAATTCTTTCCCTTCTATGGAGATTATTTCCAGTAGAGATAGTAGGAAAGAATGAGGGTATTTTTATTTTCCTGCTGTTGAAAATTAATCTTTATTTCACATTCTGTGTGTTGTTCTGCTCCAAGTGTCTTAAGTAACACACATATCTATTTTATAGTTATTGTCTAGAGCATGAAATAATATAAAACAAAATTAATGAAATGAACAAAAAATATAACTCATTTCTTTTTTAGAAGAAAACGTCTATGTTTATGAAAATAATAAGTTGACTGCAGCAGCTAGACTAGTTCAAATTGTTTTTTCCTAACAGAATTGTTGCTAGTCTAAAATTCTGATTGGAGGCATCCTCTCTGGAGGTCTTTCAAAGGATAGCCTGCTAATGATGCCAAATTAAGAAGAGCAGGCTCATGTTCTGGGACCTTCTGTATATGTGAACCAACAGACCAGGCCTCAGTAAAGTGCTCTGTTCTTGTCAGTTAGATGGGTTGTATAATCTATGTCTGGCCAGCTTGTGAGATTAACCTTCCAAAAGAGACAAGAAGGGTGGAGATGTTATTTAAATAAGCACCACAAGTACCCTCTGCTTAGTTATTCAGAGCCAAAAAATTAGCATAAAATATCCTAATTCTGTAAAACTGTATATTTCTTCAAACAGCATTAGGCAACACAGACTCTTTAGAACAGGAACTGGCAAATTTTTTCTGACATGAAAAATGAATCCAAGCTCATATAATGGAAAACAAAGACCAGTTAAAGTGCTTGTCTCCTCATCATGGATCACAGCCCTGGCCTGGGGTCTTCCACTCCTCTTCACTGAATTACCAGTAGTGAGAGAGGCCAATATCTTGGGGCTTTTAGTTGTATCAGGTCTTAGTCATGATCCTACGTAGGCAAAAATATGTCAAAGTATTTGGCAATATAATGACCTAGAACTGTTATACCCATTGGCAGAAGGCAGGCCGGCAGAAGGTGGCTCCATATGTGCTTCCAACAAAATGCTGATTTGCCATATTTGTGAAGCAGCCACACAGATTTGAGGGTCTATCCATGACCATCACTGGCATTGGAAATTTATAATGATCACGAATGAAATGGTAAAATTGCCTCCCCTTGACACATATTTGAACTTAGGACAAAATTCTAGGTCCTCCAAATGTCTTAATTTAAAATCCAAAGTCATTTATGATTTACAATGATTGGGTTTTAGGTCAGGAGGAAATATTTGACATACATTTATTTTAAGTTCCTCATATTTGGGTGAGGAGACTAAAGTTCAGAGAAAATAATGTCAATAAAATTTTTAAACAAAAACTTGAAATATAATCCAGATTCTCCAATTCCTGGTTAATGAGCTTCTCTTACTGCACAAAAATTATTTACATTGCCAGTAGTTTAACTGTAGTTCATTTATTCAACAAATATTTATTGTTACTAAATTCTGTCAGATACTGACTTAGGAAGCAAGGATACAAGGTAAACAGGACAGGATGTTTCAAGGAATTTATTTAGGTTCTAGGATAGTAAGATAACAATTAAGTACATAAATAAATTAAAAAAAATAACTTCAGTTGAGGATAAGTATTAACAAATCATTAGTCAATCAAAGAATCAAATAGTCAGTGTTAGATATATTTTGGAGACAAATTTGAAGGATTTATTGATGAATGAGATTTGAAGAATGAAGGAAAGAGCTTTTAAAATAACTTCTGGGATTATTTGACTTTAATAGCTTGTTAAATGTAATGACATTTATTAAGATAGAGAAGGCACAGAGAAAAGTAGAAATTTTGTGGGAGGTGAGGGAACATAATCCTGAGTTCTGTTTTATCCATAAAATAGATTGAGACAGTCTCAGATTTGTGGGAAAATGTCAAGGAGGCAACGGTGTATGAAACTATACAAGTTAGAGGAACACTCAGTGCTATATGCAACTTAATTTAAATTTCATAGTCACCTTTAGTTAACCTGTTGAATTTCTACTGCCAATTTACTTTTCCACAGATGCAGACAATTCTCCAACAGTCTTTTTCTTCCAACTTTCAGCACCTCTGCCTTTCCTTCAATTTTAGCTTATGATCTTGCATTTGGTTTTACTGGAGGGAAAAAATGCTAAATGAAAAGAATTTGAAACTCTTCACCACCATTCTGCCAACCTCCTCAGCATCCATATACTCTAGCAGTTCACCTCTCATGAAAAATTCTTCATGCTCAGAGAAAAGACCAACCCAAGCCAGGCGCGGTGGCACGAGCCTGTAATCCCAGCACTTAGGGAGGCTGAGACAGGAGAATCGCAAGTTCCAAGTCAGCCTCAGCAATGGCAAGATGCTAAGCAACTCAATGAGACCCTGTCTCTACATAAGACACAAAATAGGGCTGGGGATGTGGCTCAGTGGCTGAGTGCCCCTGAGTTCAATCTCCAGCACCAAAAAAAAGAAAAGAAAAAGACCAACCCACCCTTCTGGTAATTAAATCAAATACTTCTCAGCCTATTCAAAGATAATGCCCCAGGAATCATATTTGCTTTTTTCTGCATCACTGCTTTTCCCTCATACTAAATAATCCTCACTATAATATCACATTGAATTTACATCTGGTATCTTAATAAACTCTTCCTCTTAAAGTTTACACTTCATATTTCTTGTGATGTATTCAGAAAGATTTCATTAACAACCCTCTGGATCCTACCCGTCATTCTTTACTTCTTCTAACGATCACCCACATTGTTTGCACTAGCTGGTTGATTCTGCCTTCAAAATAGACATCAAGTCCACTCTCAACTCACCATTCCCACCCATACTACCATTAGTCTAGCCGGTCATCTTGCATATGGATTAGTTAACAAATTTCTTCTCCCTGTATTAATTCCTGCTCAGTGGTGTTAGTGAGATTCTTAAAATATAAGTCTGATTATGCTATTTTTCTGCTTAAATCTCTTCATAATAGCCTGCTATTGCATTGTAAAATGTAAATGCAATCCCTTTACTGGCCTGTGAGACCCTGCTTACCTTTTCATCTTTACCTTGATTCCTTCTGCCTGTTGCTCTGGCCCCCTTACCTATTTCCTATCATAACAAGCTCTTTCCCTCTGTGGGGGTCATGGCATGTGCTGTTCCCTCTTCAAATCACTGGCATTTTTTCACTTGTCAAGGAACAGGAAAGTCTTCCCTAATACCTGAACCAGCTCCTCTTTTTATTACGGCCCTTTATTGGTTTCTTTCATAACATTTTTTTCAATTCATAAATGCATATTTACTTTTTTACATATTTGCTTTATCTCTTATTGGACTATAAATTCCTTAAGTGTAGAAAATATGTTTCATTCATAATGGCCCCAATAATAAACATACTGCCTGTTACACACTGTCAATAAAATGTTTAAAACAAACACCTCCATATACTCCCTTCTCTTTCATCCTCTTTGAACCAACTGCAGATGCCTTTTTCCATCCAACCAAAGAAACAATTCTTACCATTGTCACCTGAGACCCACGTGTTATCAAAGCAACCAGTAATTGGTCTCTTCCTCTGTCTGTCTTTCCTCTCTTTTATATTTTTTTAAATTTAACTTCTGAGATATCATTTTATTTAGAATCTCCTCATTCACCAGTGCCTCTTCTCTATTTCCTGTACCATTTCCTCCTAATTTCCACTTACAAATTTGGAATATATTTATGCTCAGTCCTAATCTTAAATGTCTTCTCTTATTTAGCTACATTAATTTCTCATACCCTCAGTACATTACAAACTGTAAATTCATATCTCAGGTGTGGAATTATTTCCAGAGCTCCTGATATGTACATATAGCTACATACTCATCATCTTGTATTTTGATAAATAATACAAATCTGAAACTTAATGATTTGGGAATCAAATATCTGATTTTATTGCACATTTGCTCTACCCATTCTCATCTCCACCTAAGAAAACAGAAACACTGTACCTTCAATGCCTCTGATTAAGGGCTTTGAAGTTACTTTAGCTGACCTCTTTTTTTCATACTAGTCCAGTTTTCTGCAAATCATCTCTTCTGATTAGGTTGAGAACTTACCATCCTTGTCCAAACGATTATATATGCTGCCAGTAATATTTTTCAATAATCTCCTAAACAGCCTCCTTTATTTTTACCTTTGCCCTTCTATGTCCATTTTTAATGTAGCAGACAGATTATTCCTTTTCTAAAACTTAGGTCATATCATTTCTTTTCACATAACCCTATTGTAAAATGTAAGTCCTTAGAATGTTCTACCAATACCTCTATGATCTCTGCTCCGTTTTTGGTGTGTTATGGCTACTTTTGTTCACTTTGCTCCAACCATCTGAACCTCCTTAGTATTCCATGGATAAGTGAAGAATACTTTTTTCAACCAGCATATGTGCACTTTCTGGTTCTTCTTTAAACAAATTCCTGCATGTTTCATGCTATCATTCCCTCCCTCCCTCCCTCCCTCTCTCCCTCCTTCCCTCCCTCCCTCCTTCCCTTCCTTCTTTCCTTCCTTCCTTCCTTCCTTCCTTCCTTCCTTCCTTCCTTCCTTCCTTCCTTCCTTTCTTCCTATACCAGGGATTGAACTCAGAGGCACTTAACCACTGAACAACATCCCCAGCCCTTTTTTGTATTTTATTTAGAGACAGGGTCTCACTGTGTTGCTTAGGGCCTTGCTAAGTTGCTGAATTGGGCTTTGATCTCACAATCCTCCTGCCTCAGCCTCCTAAGCCACTAGGAATACAGGCCATCATTTTCTTATTATGTTCTTTTCAGAAAGTCCCTCTTTGAGCACCTTCTATAGGATATCCAAATCCAACACAGAATGCCCTACTTTCCTCAGTATATTTAATGCTATTTCTAGCTATTAGGATTATCTGGAATACTTTATATTTTTTATTATTATTTGCTATCTTTATCTACAAACTAGAATATTAACTTTTTCAGGGAAGGAATATTGTTTAGTTCACTGCCATATTCTTAGGGCCTACAAGAGTGTCTGGCACAGTAGGCATTGCATAAATCTGTGCTGAAAAAATGAATAGAGTAGATATTAAAAGCATAAGATTGTTAAGTCACAGTTTTCAAACAATACTATATCTTAAAAATTATATGGTGCCATTATTTTTTAAGAATTCCAATTTCATGAGTTTTTAATGCAACTAGAATTCTGCATTTATAATGACTATTACAAAGTGATCATAGAATCTTCCAACAGAGAAGAAAAATCTAGCCATGCAGCAGGTTCCATTCTGTGATATTATTTACTAGTATAATTTTTTATATTATACTAGTAAATACTAGTATAATTTTTTATATTCCCTGTCACTGAGGATTTGAATAATTTGGTAAACTGGATCCTCAAACCCAAAATTTGGTTAATGAATACAGCATTTTTTTCACATTTAAGATAATTGTCATTTTGCTTTTTTATTAAATTAATATAAGTTTTAATACCTATACATTTACACAAATTAGTATCTTAGCAATGCATTAGTACATTGCAGTTTTATTTTTAATCAATAACTGGATTCAAATGAAGCAGCCAAAATTTTATCTAAAGTCAAAGAACACAAGAAATATTTATTTTACATACTTTTTCAGTGTTTTATTATTATATTTTGGTCTTTATTTTTATTTAAAAATATTGTCTAGATATTCAACATAGTATCCAAACCACCAAATGGCTATGCAGTTTAATAAGCTTTTTACCCTATGAGAAAATGAGAAACCATATTTAAAGAAAGAAAAAGTAATTACTTAATCTAACAAAGCAATCTCATAGATAGAAATAGAATAACTATTACTCTGAATTTTTCTCCATTGATAAGAATATGCTACTGTTTTGATATTTTTTCTGTACCTACCCATTCAGCCAGCCAGCCATCTCTTCTATAATCTATACATTTACTTGTTGCCAGCTGTTCAATTTGTAAGTTATGAGAAAATGGTCACCATTGCCTGAGAGTTGGGTCACAACAGTACTTATTCTGGGGCAAGAATTGTGGCAGGAAGGACAGTATTTTTCTTCCAGATACTCAGTGATGTTTCCCCTTTCCTACAAGTTACAGCTTAAGCAGTTCTCTCTTTATTGCCATAGCCCAACTGCCGATTGCATGTCAACTAAGAAAATATATTCTAGACCATTTGAAAGTAATTCGCTCACAGCTGCTAATCTTTTGTGTTATGCAGGTGATTAAAAAATATAATCCTTGCAAAGAACTTACAAATATCTTCTAGAGAACTATTGAAACATAACACTTTATTTTTTAGCAGACTTTCTTACTTTAAAAATTATAGTCTTTTCAGTCTCTTTTATTTAAATTTGTGTTTTTAAAAATTTATTTTAAAATACTGATCTCTCATATTTGAGTCCTCCAAGAATAATTTGTGGCAACTCTACTGGGTTAAATGTTCTTTATGTAGAATGTGATTACATTATTCATTTGGATGACTTTATATTAAGCTAGGATTTAGCTGGATAATGCTAATGATAATTGATTTGGTAAGATCTTCACATGGTAAATTTAATTTTAAATACATTTGCTAAATTTCATTTTAATTTATTGTCTATGGATTATAAGCCTCATGTGACTTCATATAATGCATTAATATTGATTCAGTTGTTGAATGGCATTTGGAAAAGCAACTTTCTTTTCCTTTTATTAATCATATAATATTTTCCCCATTTATATTATATCACATATTGATGTGTGGTACTCTAAAGTGTTTTGTTGTTTTGTTTGGTACTGGGGATTGAACCCAGGGACACTTTACCCCTGAGCTACATTCTTGATCCTTTTAAAAAAATTTTTATATTTATTTTTTATTTCAAGACAGGGTCTCACTAAGTTTCTGAAGGTCTCACTAAGTTGCTGAGGGTGGCTTTGTACTTCCAGTTCTGCCTCAACCTTCCGAGCCCCTGGGATTACAGGCATGCTCCATAGCATCCAGCCTCCAAAGTATTCTTAAAAATACTTTTATTCATTTAATTCATGTTAATTCAATGTTTTTCTTAGTCTTGTACATTTTGTTCTTTGCAAAATGCATTTTTAACATTTATAATTATAGATATACAAATAAAGATTACATATAAAACTACCCATAAATGTCAACAGACAACCTTTATTTGAAGCATATTACTCTATACATGATCCAGAGCTTTAGGAAATAATTTAAATGAATGGAGTATGTTCAGCTCATGGAATATTTCTTTGTAGAAACATACTCATTGATCTCTGATAGAATTTTTGGTATTCAAATGAATGATCCTCAAAGTCATTTGGGCAGAATACTTGAGTCAACAGTACAATGAAGTCTCTGGATATTATTAAATATGGATAGTTGCTTAAGTCTGTTTGTGAGATACAATTATACATAATCTTTTTTTTACATGTAGCTTACTTAAAAAGAAAACAAATGCCTTGAATTCCCTCTTGTAGATATAGATTTATTTGAAAGTAGAAGTTATTCAAAATGATACTATTACAATATAGATAATTTATTTAGTGGACAAAATAGAATTTTGAAACCCTCTGAAAGGAAAAATATGATATATCCACAATGTTACTTATTTATTAAAAGGCAGCTAAAAAATAGATATGTAAACTGGGCACGGTAGTGCACACCTATAATTCCAGCACTTTGAGTGGCTGAGACAGGAGAATTGCAAGTTCAAAGCCAGCCTCAGTAATGGTGAGGCACTAAGCAACTCAGTGAGACCTTGTCTCTACATAAAACACAAAACAGGGTTGGGAATGTGGCTCAGTGGTTGAGTACCCTTGAATTAAATCCCTGGTACCAAAAACAACAACAACAAAAAGACAATAGATACATAAAGAGAAACTGGCACAGGTGGAAGAATGAACATTGTTACACACTTGGCCCATACTACCTCTGATCCACTTACCATTTGCATACACCTGCTGTTATGTGTTTGCTTCCCATCCCCCACCTAGAGCAAGCACCTGCATCTCTTTGTCACAAGGCTGTCTCCAGGCTACCAAAAGCTGTTTTGCCTCTATGCATAGAGAGCTGTCCACAGACAACTGGAAGTATTTTGCAAACCATAGTTGCCATGGTTGCTGTAAGCAGTGACTGGACTGGTGCTCCCTTGACTCTCATGCTGTGACCTATACTTTCATGCCATGTAAGGCTGAGGCAAAGTTATCTACCCTTCAGAGGATTTCATGTGCATTTGTACCTATTTCTAATATGCTGCTGTGTTGGCTTTGGAAATCCTAAAATAAAAAGAGGCCCAGTTTTTTATGATGTGCATATGCCAAAATTTCCTTGAAAGGACATTAAGGAAAGAAATCCAAAGTCTAAGAAAAGCAGACATATGATTGTATTATATATAAACTATGAAATTCTGTCCAAAAACCATCACTAAGTATGAGTGATCTCACAATGACCCTAGTCTGCTAAAAGCCCTATTGCCCCCTGAACTTAACTGGCCACTTATATTACCTGTTCCCTAGAGAAGTCCAAATTCACCCTGGACTTGACATTGTCCCAGACCTGCCTCCAGGAGAAGTCATTCCCTTAGAGGAATACCCCTCCTAAGACCATGATGGACAGGATCAGAGATTTTATAGACTTGGCCTCTTTAATTTCAATGAGGATGATAGAATTCACAGCAACAGGGGAACCGAGGGTGTCACTTAACAGAAGCAAGGTGGACAGAAATACCATAATGTACAGCAAGGATGGAACAGTGAATAGGAAGTTTTGACCTTCCGGTGATCATGACAATCATTCCTAGATGATGGTTTAATAAAGGTGATAAAGAAGGGTTTTGCTTCTGTATAATAACTATATATACATAGAGTGTATATCGTGTCTACAGAGAGTATATATAGTATGTATATGATGTATGTATCCACCCACCACCACCACCACACATACACAGAGAAAATCAATAGTGTTGACCAGAAGGTCAGCCAACCCAAAGGCTATGTATAATCTCCAGACAGGAGCTCATTCTCTGACTTAGAACTATTTTCTAGCAGAGCTAGAAGCTGGGTCCTTTTGAGAAAGGTGCCAAAGAAAGTGTACGTAGAAGTGATTTCTTTACTCCTTTCCCATGAATAACTTTACACTGGGGCAAGAGAAATATCCAGATATTTGAAGAGAGATTGCATATGATCTATGAGGAGATGCTGATCTGAGGAAACCTCAAATGCTGTCATAACATTCCTGTTCAGATGGGAGGGAAAATAATGTTCAAAGAGTACATAGATACACCTAGTGTTCATTTCTCCCTCTCACTGAGTTTTTAATTGAGATGGATATGCTTATAATTTGAAAGAACCTTTAATTTGGTTTCTTGACCTGCATAAAGCATGATAAAAGTCATTAGGATAGAGAAGGCCATGTAGAAGACTGAGTAGCTACAAGCAATTATGCTCAAAAGCTTGTTGTTTTCCAGGGCTGTTCTCAAAGAATTAAAAGATGCAGTAATAGTGGTTTTTATAACATACCCATTAATGTACTAATCTGTCCCCTGTCAAAGACACCAAGTTGTTCAAATGACAGTGGCAGTAAGAGGGCAGTGACTATAGAATGTCAAAATCCCTTGCCAAGTTTCTGTATGCAAGCCAAATTTTTTTAGATCTGGATTTTACTGCCTGAAGGACTGACTTTCTATCAAAGGACAATATCAAGTTCTATTTATTTAGAGCCAATAGTATTTAGTCAAGTATTTTGCCTGTAGCTGACACTCAATTCTCATCCTTAGATCAATGAATGTTGTAAAATTCCTTGAGCTTTTGCCTGGTATTTCATAAGTCTTTGGTAATATATGAATCTTCCTAAAATAATATTTACTCTAATAGTATTTTGTATGATATTTGTGATATAATATATTTTTATATTCTAAAATTTTAATATTACTAGAAACATTTTTGGATTGAAACTACACATATGTTTGAGTATCTTAATTTAATGTATCTAATGTCTCAAATTTGCTATGTTTATAGGTAAAAACTACATCTCTCAAATCATTTCTCTTTACAAGTTTTACTTGTTCCTTCAGAATGAGTGCTTTAATAGACTAAGTTCATACATTGTCTATTATGTTTTACCATTTTGAGGTTATGGTTTTGAGAACAACTCCCTTTTTAGGTGTGTTCCTTGAGATACTAACTGATTTTTCATCACTAAAAGGTAGGTATTTATGGGAATTTCAGGGTTGCACATTTCTCTCAGCCAGATGTTCATTCTAAAATCATCCACTAATGCTGAATAAACTTATTGCTATTTCCTTTTGGTGTTCATACATATCAGTGAGATGGAGATTTTGAATTAGGTATCCAAGCCCTTAAATAAAAATATATGGTTAGAATTGAAGTCACGAAGTTTTTAAAATAAATTATCAGGGTTACTGTAATAGATTTCATGGGAAAAGGAAAATCTCAAAGTATGAAATTTTATAACATGTAAATGAACAGAAATTATTTTTCCAGATTTGCACTCCATGTGTAGATCTTTTTCTTGTTTTCTTCTGAATTCATTTTCTCCCATTCCATTCCTTACTATGATTATTAAGAGAGTAACACCTTCTGCATTGATTGAAAGTATGTTATTTATACTTTCCACTTACATTTGCAGATTTTCTTCTCAAAATTTTAGATTGCCTAAAAATATGATCCATATGCTGTTTCAGCCTAGTGGCATTAGAAAATCATGTATTTGAAGTGGCTGTAAGTTTGTGACTAAAATTAGGCTCACATACTCCCTGTATATTTGGTAAGGCATTTATAAATAAAGTAGTTCTTTGAAATTCCACGTAAAAATTCCAATATTCTTCAATAGTACACATTACTTTGGACTGCTAAACTGTTCCTTTGGAACTGATGCTCACTGTGGAGATCAATAAATATCTCCATGTTTTTAGTAACAAAAGTGCAGATCTAAAATGTTAAACCAAAATGGCACATCTTTCAAAGACTGAAAATGAAATCCCTTAAAACTATATGTGTGCCTATAAAGATCTTTAAATCATTCTTTTAAATAAATAATTCAGCTCTGATTTTATTAACTTACAAAAGAGAATAACCCAAAGCATTAATAGGGTAATGACTTTTTCTTAATGAACTGAGTCCAGAATATCTTTAAAGCAATCTTTTTCTAGTGAAATTTAAAGATATGTATAATGAATATTAAGTGAATAGATACTTTAGATATCATGTGCTACTTCAGTAGGTGACTATACTGTTGAAAAGGTGAATATATGTGGCCAGGGTAGCTGGTATCAGAGATGGTTACTGTCAAACTTTAAATTAGCATTTTCTCAATAAAACACAACTAAAAGACATAAAATATTTAAGGCTGGCATGAGAGAATTCAGGAAAAATTGCAAGTGCAATGAATGTTGCTTTTTCCTCAGTTCATTACTGGTATTTCAGTAATATTTTCCTCTTCCTTTTAAAGCTAACCAATTCATTTGTCAAAGCTCTTTAGTACTTGATTGTTTACCTTATCCTTTGTTCTTTCTGTTTTCATTTTTATCAGTCAAAACTACTATAATAAATTCTAGCCCAGTGCTCAGTTTCATCACTAAATATGGAATCACAGTAAATCATGATGAGACAAGTTTAATGGAGGTGGTTGGAATAAAGTAATAATACTATGATTGCACAGAAATAGTAAGTGATCAATAACGAGGTCAATTTATAATCCATATTCTCTATCTAAAGAATGTGAAATGTAATTAGTTTTGTTTAATTTGATAAAAATCAATATATGAGGAATTTTTTCAGATGGGAAAGACTAGGATTTTGATACAGGTTAACTATGGCCCAGGAAGTAAATTTGTAACAGTATTTCAGCGAAAGGCTAAGGGTCTATATAGAGAAGAAATAACCTCCCTGTGAAATGGCTAACAGGAACAAATGAGAGTAGAATTGTTCCAGGTCATTAAATTGGCATTCAATGTAGTGTTCAAGCTCCAGAAAATTAGCATACTAAAAATGGGGAAATTAGGCCAATTGACAGCCAAAATGGACAAACTCAAAATTGGAAATTTGGGCATGCTTAATTAGAACACAGGTGACAAGTGCTTGCCTCTGGCAAACAATATAAAAGATTTATAAATCAACACACATACAAATCCTAATATGCTTTCCAGAAAGGAATAGTGTTAGATCTTCACTGTCTGATAAAATAGCAACTAGTTACTTATAGATATCTATATTTCATTAATATAAAATTTATATTAATAAAAATAAAAATGAAATTATGAATCTGTATTACACATCCTCAAGTTCTCAGTATTCTTTTGTGGTATATATATATACACATATATATATGTATATATATATATATACACACATACACATGCATGTGTATAAAGATCTATAAATAAATCTATAATTTAAATTAGCATTTTCTCAATAAAACACAACTAAAAGACATTTATATATAAGGTATTTATAATAAAGTAGTTCTTTTAAATTCCACATAAAAATTCCAATATTCTTCAACAGTGCTTTGGACTGGTGGGAAAGACTAGGATTTTGGTACATATTAACTATATATATGTAATACCATCACTGAAGAAAATTAAATTGGTACCATTTTGGGTGAAACCCATTAGTGATTCAATTTTAGATAGTCTGGGGCCATCAGGTACAATTTTCATAATTAAAAAATAACTCATGCTAATGGAGATTTTAAGCTATTCAGAGCCTTCAGACAACAAAGATGAAACAATAAAACAAAGTTATAAAAAGCTACAAGTTGATTTGTTCATATTTCCAGGAAATCTGAGTATGTGTTTTTTTTCCCTCAAACTTCACTAAATAGAATCAAATAAAAAGTGAAGTAGTAAGACACTTCTATGTTGAAGCCATACATTTAAAAAAATCTTAAAATTATAAACAAACAAGAAAGAATGCTCAGAGTTGATACATTTAAACCATAAATAAAACTATAATGCTCTTTAGAGCTTTATATCTTGCATTTTCATTTTTTTTTTTGAGATGTAGAAATAGCACACTACTGCTTCTTTAGTAGTAACTGTAAAATAACTGAGAAACAAACAAAACCATATATTTTAAACCAAATATTTCCATATAAAAGGAAATTTGAAGGAAATAAATTTTGGTTAATAATGATCCCTTCCTATGTGAGTATTGATTGCTAGTCACTGGTAGGATTTGCTGGGTCCCTGGATAGATGACTAAAGGATTGGACATATTATTGAAAGGGGACTTTCCTGGGATTAAGAGAAACCAGCAGATGTTTAAAACCCACATGAGCTAGTGTGGTAGATAAGAGTTTTGTATACCCAGAACAGAACCATTTTACCTCCCAGCTAAGACTTGTGACTTTTGCTGAATGTACTAAAGGTAGTATGGGAGGCTGGGATCTGCTGTCTTCTGCAAAGGGGTGGGTGGGAGTAGGTTTGTTTAACATAACAATGCTTAGATACAAAAGTTCAGCCAGAGGGAGAGTTCAGTAAAATACACAGTACAGAATTTGCTTCCAAGAATTATTAAACTTTAAATGATTTAATTGCAGCACAATCCTAATGTACCAGAATTCCTAATTAAGTGAAAATGATTACCATTTCTTACTATCTGATGAACAAAGAAAAGGGATCTTTGCTCCCTCTAGAAAAATAATATTTACGTGAATCTATTTGGTTCTTTTTAATAAAAGTTTTCAACACAAAATTTTTAAAAATCAATTGTGTAAAGAATAATTAAAATCTGGCTCATAACCAAGAGAAAAAATAGTCAGTAGAGGCTGACTTAAGATCCAGTTGCTAAAACTAGCAATTGGACTTAAAAAAGCTATTGTAAGGGCTGGGGTCGTGGCTCAGTGGTAGAGCGCTTGCCTTGCATGTGTGAAGCACTGGGTTCAAGTCTCAGTACCACATACAAATAAATGCAAATAAAGGTCCATCAACAACTAAAAAAAAACCATTGTAAGTATATTTCATAATATATTAAAAATCTTAAAGAAAATTTATAAACAGATAAAATATGAAAATTTACACAATAAAATGGATAAAAAATTTAAGGATTTGAAGAAATCAATGGACTTTCTAATGACAACTCAAAACAGCTTTTAGAACTGAAAAAAAACTGAGATTCTATCTCAGTCCAGTTAGAATGGTAATCATCAAGAATACAAGTAACAACGAATGCTGGCAACAATGTGGGAAAAGTGTACACTCCAACATTGCTGGTGGGACTGCAAATTGGTGCAACCTCACTGGAAAGCAGTATGGAGAATCTTCAAAAATCTATGAATGAGGGGTCTGGGGTTGTGGCTCAGTGGGAGAGTGCTCGCCTAGCATGTGTGAGGCACTGGGTTCAATTCTCAGCACCACATATAAAATAAAATAAAGGTCCATCAACAACTATAAAAAATATTTAAAAGAAAGAAAAAGAAAAAATTCTATGAGTGACACCAACATCTGACACAGTTATCCAATTCTTTGGTATATATCCAAAAGATTTGAGAGCATACTACAGTGACACAGCCACATTAATGTTTATGGCAGCACAATTCACAATAGCTAAGCTATGGAACCAATTTAGATGCCCATCAACAGATGAATGGATAAAGAAATTGTGATATATATATATATATATGGAGAGAGAGAGAGAGAGAGAGAAATAAAATAATATTACTGGGTGATAAAGAAGAATGACTTTATGACATTTTCCAGTAGAAGGATTTGGGAAATATCATGCTAAGTGAAATAAGCCAATCTAAAAACCAAAGGTTAAATGTTTTCACTGATTTGTGGAAGCTAAACCACAATAAAGGGGGCGAGGAGTGGAAGAAGAAAAGTTCATTATATTAGACAAAAGAGAAAAAAAGGGAGGGGGGACAGGAATAGGAAACATAGTAGAATAAACTTAACACAATTTTCCTATGTACATGTATGAAGTTATCTATGTGAATCCCACTATCGTACCCACCCACAAGAATAGGGTCTTAGAATAAGATATATTCTATGCTGGTTTAATTTTATCAGAATGGATTCTACTGTCATATATAACTAAGAAGAACCAATAAAATAAAAAACAAAATTAAGATTTAAGCTTTAACCACATACTAGACAGATGAAAGGACAATGAACATATAGACAAGTCATGGAAATTACCAAAGTGAAGAAATGGGGACACCTAATAAAATAATATAATAACTAATAAATTGAAGATAACATAAGGCATTCTAACATAAATGTAAACTGAATACAAATTTAGAAAGATAATAGGATATAACAAACCCAAAGAGATAATGTGGAGAATTTCCTATAACTCAAGTAATTCAGAAAACTTAAGGGAAGAATAAATATTAACAAATCATAACTTAATACATTATAGATATAATTTTAAGAACTGGAGAGACTCCCAATATAGCATATTATAGTATAGTAGTCTTTCAAACTAAAGTAAAAAGATCCACATATGAAAGAATGAAAAAGATAATAAATGACATATTGTATAAACATATATAAAATGCTATATTTTTCTTCCTATTTATAATAAAATATTTTTCTTTTACGGAATTTATGATTTCTATCTTAGCGTTTGTACTGTGAGAGTCTGGCTGTCTCACCTGTAGCAAAATAAAAACAAACAATAAATATATTGTTCAAAATTTCTGCCTTCATCTCTGATAATTATTTTTCTTTTTAAAATTTAAATTAAATTTTAACTGATATATAAACTATGAAAATAATATAAATCAATGGGGGAATCTCATTCTATGTCTTGAAGCATGCATAAATTATGGAATGTTTAAATCAGGTTAAGTATATCTACAAGCTCAAACATTTTTCATTTTTCATGTTGAAAATATTTAAAATTCTTTCTTCTAGGCTTTTGACATATATTATACATTGTTGTTGTTTATAGTCACTCTACTGTATGAACACCAGAATTTCATGCTTCTAACTACAATTTAGTTTCCACAAGTCAACTTTTTTCTATCCATCTTTCCCCCCCATAAATTATATATATATATGTTTACTAAAAAATTATAAAAATCTTAGTGATATATTAACAATAATGCTACTTTATTGTGAGGCATATTATATACATAGTGCATATGAAAAGTCTGCCTCTGAGACAGATTTTCTATGTGTGATTTTTCAGTCCTAACTGTAGACACTTATAATGCATTGCCAAGTAGGCCTCATTTGGGAGTTGCCCATGTGTACTGACATGGTGCACAGTCAGTTCCTTGAGGATTTCTAGTGTGAGGTACAAAGACTTAGCCCCTAGCTCAAGTTCAAAACCACATTCATATGCATATCTGTATTCCTAGCCTCAGTTTGGAGGCCTTCTGCTTAGGAGTCTGGGCTTAGGCACTTTCTAGATCTCCTGACGGGGCAGACCTTGGCCAATGCATTTTGCCCCAGTGTGACTCTATACATTCCCACAATTAGTGCTTTCCCTACTCCTTCCTCATGGCCTCTCAGGCCCCTAACATAAGGAAGCATTTTGGTAGGGGCTCTTCAGCTGTGAGTAATTTTTCTAACTTGTTTTCTTGTCTTCTGATCTTCACCTAGTGCTGTTGCATGGGAAATGTGAAACACTGGAGCATGTGCCTGTCTCTCTTGCCTCTCGCCTGCTGTTGCACTAAGTAAACAATGGTCTTTTCATTTTGGCTTGTCTTAAATGATGACTTCAACATGTAGCATGCATGCACACACACATACACACACATATGCACATATATATGAAATATATGCATAATACTATATATACTATTATAAGAATTTACATTTTTTGTGATAAAGAAGAACCAGCAGGAATTCCTCCACTGTATGTTTTGGTGCATCTCTTTAAACTTCTTTCCATCCCCCTTACTGCTACCCTTTCTAGTCTCCAATCTTCTACAAGATTGGGGAGTTACACTTTACGTAGGCACATGGGGACATAAAGTAAAAGCATTAAAAAAAAGATAACGATCAGATGCTAACTGTATGTGCTTTAGATATATATCAAACAAATTAGTCTAGATATAATAATATCTTTAATAAAAGATACCAAGCAGTATTTTATGATGATAAAAATACATTTTGATAGAGAAGCCTAAGAGTTTTAAGTATCATGACCCTAATGATCTACCTTCAAAATAGGTGAAGCAAAAATAGACATTACTTAAAGGCCATAGGGAGAAATCTAAAATTATCACTGAAGGTTTTAAATCCTTGGCAGTGAATCAGTATATATAGTTCTCTCCCTATATATGTGTGTGTGTATGTGTGTGTGTGTGTGTGTGTATACACATATATATGTATATACTTTATGAATACATATATAATATTGTGTATAATAATATTTTAAATTCAAATATATATATGTATATACACACACATACAAAAAATTGACAAATAGTAAGAGTATTGTTTGTTAAATTTTCACAATCTAAATATATCTGTAACCAAAGTAAAGAATGTTCCTCTGCATTCTGGAAAATACATTTATTTCCTTCTCAGTTACTATCTCATCCAAAGATAAATAATATCCTGACTTATTTTAACAAGGACTTATTTTTTCTCTACTCAACTTTATTTAAATGAGGTTATATGTTATGTAGAATTTTCTATATGATTTCTTTAGCTAAGAACTATGTCTGTCAGATTTACACACATGCTGCTAAATGTAACAGTGTCTTCTTTGCTGCTTAGCATTTGATGGTGTGGATATACCCCAGTTTATTTATCCATTTTACCCTAACCATTGGATATTTGTGTCATAAGTAACCTTTACTAAGTCTGTGGAATATATTTATAGTTTTAGTGATTTTGATGAACGGACTTTCTGAATTTTAAGTTTAAGGCAGTTTACTTCATTTTATTTTATCATGGGCATTTTTGAGTCTTATTAAAACAAACCTCTGCATTTAAAATGTGTTGTTTTTTTTTTTTAATAAGAAGAAGAGAGACTAGGATTTTTAAAAAATTCTTTACCTTTTTTGTACTTAAAATTTTGAAACAATAATTTTTGAAATTATTGTTAATATGCTTACAACATAAATATGATAAAAAAATTTATCATATTTTTTGTTCATTTTCATTTATGAGTACTGAGCTGTAAAGACTCTATCTTGTCAATTAAATATTTTTTCTTTATCTTATCTAACTTCTAGTCCTTTCCCTATGGCCACTATTGTCCATTCTTCCATTTTTAAAATGTTCTTATAGAAATAATTTTACATTAAATAGTGGTATTTTCATTGCTTAAAATATTACTTTGCTTTCAGAGTTTTTATAAAGCATTATGATTTTAAGATCATTTTATGTTGATATGTATTGATCAAATCTGTTGGTTCTAGTTACTATATATCTCAAGTCTTGAATTTATCATATTTTATCTACTTGCTCTAATGGATAGGTAACCTGGCTCCTGCTAGTTCTTAACCACACAAGTAATATGATCTATCTATCTATCTATCTATCTTGACTTAATTGTTCCACATTGTTCTCCTGAAAGGGTTATGCCTATCTATATTATATCACAACATAGAGTTTGCTAAATTTTTATATTTCAACTTCTTTTTATTATCTGACTTTCTAAGTTT
Source organism: Geosciurus inauris (assembly GCA_004024805.1). Lineage (NCBI taxonomy): Eukaryota > Metazoa > Chordata > Mammalia > Rodentia > Sciuridae > Geosciurus > Geosciurus inauris. The sequence goes on along the minus strand of PVHX01012052.1, from coordinate 36,994 downwards.
TTTGAAACAAACTGGCAAAAATTAAGTTCCAGTGTTGCTTTAATTTGTACTTCTATGACAACTATTGATTTAAGCTTTTGAAATTTTGAAATTTTTGAAATGCTTTTGAAATTCCAAGGTTTCCTTATTTCTAAATTGCATTTTATGTCCTTTTTCAATTTTCTACTGCAGTTGCTGCATGCTATCTTCCTGATATGATGAAATTTCTTGTACACATTTGATATAGTCACTGTTTTTTTTGGCACTTCAACTATGTTCTATCATCGTGTCTCATTTGTACTGTTTTTCATGTTATCCTTCTTTGCACACATATACACATACAAACAACAGCAGCAAAACACCTCACCAGTTAGATGGTCATAGGTAATATATGTAAAAATAATTTTTTTCTTCTACTCTCAATCCTTCTGACTTTTATTTCTTTTTCTTTGGTGAAACTAAGGGCTCGACCATCAACAATAGGATGATATTCTAGCAGTAGTGAGGCTGAGATGTTCAGAGTATCTTCATTAAATATATTGCTTTCTGTGAGTAACTCCTCAATTTAAAGAAGTTTCCTTTTTGCTAAAAGTTCACTTGGCATCATGACTATTCGTAAATATATATTGAATCTTAACAGTCTTTTTTTTCTGCATTGAGACAATTATTAAATTATTGTTTGTTAAACAAGTGGTTAATTGGGTACTGTGGTCTGAATATGTCTCTACCCCCAAATTCATATGGTAAAACTTAATCCCCAATGTGACAGTTTTAGAAGATGGGGCCTTGGAGAGATGATGAGATTGTAAATTCTCTACCTTCACGAGTGGTATTGGTACCCTTACAAAAGACTTGTCATGGAGCTAGTTGACCCTTTCTTCTACGTGAGAACACAACTAGAAATTGGTCCTCATGAGGCATGGAATCTGCCTTTGCTTCGATGTTAGATGTCAGAGTCTCTGGAATTGTGAGTGGTAGATTTCCATTGTCTACAAATTGCACAGTTGGTTTATTATAGCCGTGGAAACAGAGTAAGACACTTGGGAAAAGCTTTATCACAATGTATATAATTTTAGTAAACTATTAGATTCAACTAGGTAACATTTGTGACAAGTTTTAATTTTAAACACTAGGTTAATAGTAAAACTCTTTTGTATCCAATTTGTCCTTGGGAGATTTAATAAGAAAGAGAACCACTTGCATTGGCTATACTGAAAAATTATCTAATTGTAATGACCATATCTGTTTTGTTTTCAGTTTTATAATTTTTCCACTATTTCATGGGTGAGAATTATAAGTTACTATCTGTTGTTTTCAGATATTTTTCTTACTAAGGCAATATTCTACTAAGTTTGGAGCATTTTTATTTGTTTCTCATTCATTTTTAATATTTTTTCTAATGATTTTGTGCATTTTTTCTTTGAGCATGTAATCTTATGATTTATATTATCCAGTTTCCCCCAGTATTAACTTAATCATGGAAATGATTTACTCATGATAAGGTAGTATACTGTATATGCTTCAGAGAGTTTTATTTTGAATTTGTATTAGGTTTCTTTTGCAGTCATAACAATTACCACAAGCATAGTGGCTTAAATTACACAAAATTATCATCTTATAGTTCTGAAGATTAGAATACTCATATAGGTATCAATGGGCTAATGTTAAGGTTTTGACAAGACTGAGTTTCTTCCTGGAGCTATAGTGGAGAATCTATTTCCTTGTCTTTTTCAGCCTTCAGAGGTCATCATGCACCTGGGCTCATGTTCCCTTTCCTCTGTTTTCAAAGCCACAGCTATATAGCAGAGTCTGAAAGATGCTTTTTGTATCATCATATCTCTTTCTCTGTCCACAGCCAGGAAATAGTCTTGCTTTTAGAACTCATGTAGATTAGGTTGGGAACAGTAGGATAGGGCAATTCAGGAATATTTCCTTTTCTCAATGTCTAAATATCTTTACTCACATCTTTTTGGTCATATAATGTAATATTCTCAAGTTCCAGAGATTAGAAGTATGGACATCATTGAGGTTAATTTTTCTGTTTACCAAAGTAATATTTATTTTATAACATATTCATAAGTAACATTGGTTTAGTAAATATTATTCATCTGTTTTGCTAGATGTGAGTATCCATATCACAATGCTGTGCAATGTGATTTGGAGATAGTCTTTTCTTTTTACTCCAGAAGTAAAATATTTGAGTTTAAATACTTGAAATAAACATATGGCTTATCTTTTATTTGAATATTGGAACTATATTTCTTATGAAACCATATGTGTGCATCTCTTTGATAGTCTGGTTCATAAAATCTATATTCAGTTTCTTCCTGAAGTGTTAAGTGTTAGATGTTGTATGATTTTATTTTATCTTGAGAAAAGTTACTTAGGCAGATTAATAATTTGCACAGGTTTTTGTGGAGTCTACTATGTACCATCTAACACCATATCCATATTGACTCTGGGCTTGGGCATGTAACAACAACATAAGTCCTGGCACAAGTAGAGACTTAAAAAAGCACTTGCAACATTGGTCTTGCCACTTGGAACCCTTTGGAATAGAAACCTAGGTTGTACTGTGGAATAATGAGAAGGTGCATCCATAGTCTACCAGCATTCTCAAGCAGGCTGCAGGCATATGTGTAAAGCTATTTAGAATCCTCAACCCCAACAAATGTATCAAATAGCTGTAGCCCTGTGGGTAACTTTAGGCAAGGCCAGCAAAGTATAGTCAGATTAAACCAGTCTGGAATCAGCAACTCTATTAAGTCATAAGAACTAACAAATGTGTCATTTTTTGTTTGTTTGGCTTTAAGCCACTGTATTTTGGGGTGGCTTGATGCATAGCAATAAATAACAGAAATGTGTACAGAGAAGAAGGCAATACTGTAATAAGCAAAACCTAAAACATATGCCATTGACATAAGACTGGGTAGCGGATGGTAGGGCAATGAGTTTCTCCATTTGAAGTTGAAAAAAAGAATGAGGAATTTGCTGGTGTCAGGAGAAAGGGCAGCCCTTGTGATGAATTTGTATAAGAGTTGGTACAAAATGTTTCCTTTAGTAACTTAGAACACAGAAAATTTATCCAGTGAATGTAAAAGGTTTAGCTAAATTTCCTGGCAGAATTTTTAAAGCATCAATTGGTTTCTTTAAGTAGAAATATGGGGTAGTGCAAAAGAGAAATGAGCCAAAGGATAAAATATCCAGTTTGCAAGGAGAATTTAAGAAGTTAAAATATAAAATTGTTTCACATCTCCAGCCACTCCAGAAGGCAAAAGATACTTTAAGTAAAAAAAGAAAAAAAAAGTAAGAATAAAATCAAGCATTTAACTGAAAGGCCCCTTATTAGAAATTTTGAAATGTATAAACCAAATGCTTAAACATTTCAGTGACAGAAATTTTTTTAAAGAATTTTAAAGGCATTATTCCATAGTAGCCTTATATGTGGTAAAGATTGTCTAATCTCAAAGAAAACCCCCACAAAATTATGAATGTGATTTTTGAAGTAAGGGCTAAACCCCATTCACATTCATAGGAAACTCAGAAAGCTATCTAACAGTTGTACCAGTATGGACTAACAGAGATATAGAGTCCAAAATGAGAAGGGGCTTTGGGTCTCAAGCAAGATAAAATCTTTGATTGGAGAAGGAATTTTCTGCCATATGACCCCAGAATTCTTAGCTTCCAGGAGTTTTACCCACTTTGAAACAATAGGTAAATAAATCCTTCAAAAAAGTGGCCAGGATATTATTAGTCAAGAAACAGAATTAAAGTTGACTACTATTATGGTAAAACAATAAAGTTTGTTTCACAGAGTACAGCCAAGTGCCCGGACAGTCCAGCAAGGAGCAGAGATGAATTGATTAGGAAACCCTTCCTAGGGAGCAGACTCAGAAAAGGAATGTTCATTGCCCTTATCCCATCCCTGTATAAACGTTGTATGTGTGTGTGTGTGTAGGGGGAATGGATTGCATTTTCTGCCTGTAGATCTCTGCTTGATTAATTTCATTCAAGGGATTGTACCCAGAGAATTGCATTGGAAAGTCTCATCCATTGGCACCTGGGTATGATTTAGGTGATGAGATTCTGAACTTTAAAAGGAAGCTTAGTTTTATAACATGAGACTTCTGATGATCTTGGGAAGGCATGATATATTTTACATGTAAAATGTAAATAATGGAGGCCAGTGTTTGTACTGTAAGTAAATTCAAATGTTCAGGTACTCTCTGCCATTCCTCTATTAAAGAGGTTGCATTGACATTGAATTTGGACATAATGACAAGTTTTGATCAAAGAGATGCCTTAAATGTAATAGTAGTAGATATTTGACTATTACATCTAGGGTTTGTCATGTAAAGAAGCTTGGCCTGGCACACTGAATGATGAGAGGCCACAGGCAGAGAGACCTCAGCCCTTCAATCTTCCCTACCAAGGTTCAACAAATATTGGTGAGAGCAGTTCAAGCTTCCAAGTGATCACTGCTACAGGAGTGTACTGATGACACCATGATAAATAGCCCAGCTGCCTAGCCCCAAATTAAAAAAATAACAAATTTTGAGAATCAAGAAATAATTATTTTGTGAAGCTTCAATTTGTGGTTGATTGTTATAGATCAAAAGGTAACAGAAAAAGTTGCAAATTTATGTTTTACCAAAAAAAAATCATAGATTTAGACTGATATTTAACTTTGATGGTATGAAATCACAAACAGTAATTCTACTTTTTAGTTCTTCAAGTTAAAATTGTATTACCTCCCACCTTCCTAACACTGAGAACATGCATACTTTCTCTTTATTATAGTCTTGCTTTATTCATTTATCTCATTTACTCTATTATATAATTTCTGCATCTGGTCTGTTTATAATGCCCATTAATTTTTATTTAGTATTTTAAATATCTTTCTATTCTTGAGTTTGTTTTGATGTTCTTTTATACTTTTGAGCCACTTTATTGAGGTATAATTGATATACAAAAATCCACATATATAATGTGTATAATGTGATTGATTTGAACATATATATTTACTTTTGAAGCCATTTCCACAAAGGCTTCTTGAATTGTATGGATATTTCCTTTCTTTTTATTCTTAATGTTTTAATAATAAAAGTTTTAATATTCATGCATACTTCTCAGTATACTGTTTTATCTGCTTGCTATTAGTTATTTTTTCCTCTTAGTGATATTAGTAGCTTTTTTATCCTGTAATTACTTAGAAAAGTGTTTCTAAAAATGGAAAGTATTTGGATATCTCTTATTTGTTTGTACATTCTCTCTCTCTTTTGTAGGCCCATATATCCAACTGGTAAGTTATTTATTCATGTTCCAATTTTAACTTGTCTAAAATTGAACCCTTGATTTTAAGACTTCCAAATCAGAGAGTGGAAATTATCTAACATCTTTACCCAGAATTCTGTGCATATAGCAGCTTTACTCATCTGAAACTGAATGTGACATTAAAACTTTTATAAGGAAGTTTTGAGTTCTCCAGTCATAAAATGAAAATCATGGTGTAGCTATGTTGAAGTAGGCATTTGAGTTGAAGGTGAATAATCTATTCATTAATTCCACAATTATATATTCTCTTCCTATTCTGTATCAGGCATGGTGCTAATTTAAAGAAATTCAAGATTAAACTTTAGTCTCTTACCATCAGAGAATTACTGGCTTATGGAGACACACTGGTGATAGCAATAGCAATGAGAGGGACTCATAAGAAGTGACATTGAAGCAAAAGGGAGAGGACTCTAACCAAGCCACTGTGCCATAGCAAAATCAGGAAAAGTAATAAACACACTGTGCTGTTATTTAGGTGTAAAATAAATACTTTAATTTTTTTCCTTTTTACAATAAACCATAGGATAGTGGTTGCATATCTATAAAGGGAAACTATCTTGGTTTAAATCTAACTTTCACCAATTAATGAGCTTGGTGCGTATGGACAAGTTAATTAGAATTTTTGTGCTTCAGCTTCTGTATCAGTTAAAGGACTAATAAAAATTACATATCTGTTAGGAGGATTAAATGAGTTAGGATTGTACCTGGAAAATAGAAAGCTCAATTTAAAGGATTGTTATTATTCTTAAATAGGTAACTAACGTATCTGGATCAACGAAAGGAATAAAAAATGACAGGAACAAAGCTTTAATTTAAAATTATGCTGATAAATTCAGAATTCCTCCAAAGAGTCTTCTCTTATATAACTTCTCATTTCCCCATAGCTAGCCTTATTTGTTTGGAATGGTCTCTAAGTAGATGTGTATGGAAACATTTACACAAAAAACAGCAGCAAGAAAGGACATGCATTATGTCATTTTATGATTACCACTGAATTGATCATAAAAAGTTTTCTTTTAGTTAACTGGTGTCATTTGAGAATTTCTCTAAATCTCAAAAATCCCTGCCAGTTAATAACTTGGGAGGATTTTGTTAATCATAGAGTGATTTATAATATACTGACATCCATATGGCTCACTCAAATTTCTATATTGTGATTTTGATGATTTCATCTTTTTATATTTTACAAAAGTCTAGGGCAGCAGATTAGCACTTCTTTGACAGAAATCTGAAAATTTTCTAAACTGGCATGTTCCCTTTTGTCCAGTTGTCTGTTAAGATAGCATATGATGGTTGCTGGAGTACTTGGTTAATTAGTGCATTGTACTGAGTCAGGCTCACTTCCCACATAGGGACTCTTGGTTGTGCTCTGATTCCCATCCACAGGCTGCTGACCACTCCACTCACAGTCAGATAAGCAGTGTATTACTGGTTAAAAGAAGAGGCTGGCCAGCTATCTGTGAGAGCATTAGTTCAAATCTATCACCATCACTGAGGGGAGAAACTCCTGGCTTGCTGGTGGTATATTACTACTATTATATTTATTTATAAAAGACAGCACCATTTGACCCATATCCAAAAATTAAGGTTTTCTGCAATATCTAGTTCTTGCTCTGAAATCAGAAAAGGCTGATGTCATTTGGAATAGCTAGCTTACAGCATAATAAATGTTGTCTTCACTATTCTAAAAAAGGGATTAAAAAGATGAGTGTAAAGAGTCTTCTATTCAATGGTCAGCCTGAGGAAATGATGAACAGGATTTTGATTGACAATAAGGAAAGATATTCCCCTTAATACTCTGATTTTATAGTGAGTACCAAATCTTGTGACAGATATCAAAATGACGTAAGACAGACTTCTAAATTTCCAGGCCTCTAACATGTTCATTATAAGGCAAATATGTTTAGCTTTCATGTTTGGTTATTTGGAATTCTCCACAAATTATTCCTGCATTTTTAATGTTACATACAACATAGTATAAATGCAACTGTTAAGGAAATAGATATGATGGAAACTGTCTTCTATTAGCTGTATAGGTCCTGTGGAGAGTAAAATAACTTCTGTATTTGTAAAATTTTTTAAAAATCTAAAACTTAGTGTCCTGTATTAAGCAAACAATGCACACAAATAATATATAGAAAGTCAAGCTTCTCTAAAATCCGTTTTTTAAAAAAACAATTACATTATGAAAATTTGTTGAAACTCACTTTATTCACACACAGCACTGATATATTTTCATATGATACTTCTTTGTATTAATATCCCACCTGAAAGACAGCAAATTCCTTTAACACTTAGTGCTAAGCAGACACCAACTTGTTAATGTATCTCTAATGTAAATTAGTGAAAAGTGATAATGGTATCATTATGTAGAAATATCATTTTATATTAGCATTCTTCAGAAATAATTGTATTTAGAAACTCCTGTTTTAAGGGAAGTTTTTCAATTACCTCATTAGAAACATTCTCAGTGCATAAAAAAACAACAAATCCCCCTAGTTTATGGTGACATCAAGAAGTATATTAACTCATATCTTGATCTGCAAGGATTAAATATAATCCTAGACTGTTCATCTAAAGCAAGTCCCTGCTTTACCCTGTGGCCGTGGCTATGATTGGAGTGTTCAGCTAAATTAGATCATCACCAAAGTCAGGATGGATCTGGCTTTGAATAATTGACTTCAATGGTCATGATCACTGAGGCTGCAATGCCATGATTAAGGCAGCTGTGCTACTTTTAAGTAGGTCATGCTTGGTGATTCACTGAACTCTCTGAGCCTTAGTTACTGCATCTGGAAAGTGTTTTGTGTGTACGTGTGTGTTCTGTTTTTTTTTTTTTTTAATATTTTTTTAGTTGTTGATGGATCTTTATTTTATTCATTTAGTATCTATATGTGGTGCTGAGGATCGAACGTGCCTCACGCATGCTAGGCAAGCGCTCTACCGCTGAGCTACAGCCCCAGCCCGTGTGTTCTGTTTTGACAGGAATGAATAAAGTGTTTAAGAGCATGCACGCTGGAGCCAGATATCTGAGTTCAAAACCTAGAGAGGTAGTTTATCTATGGTGAACAAATGTATATTGCAGATTTCGGGTAAGTGGTAATCTTTCTGTGACTCAGTTTGTTCATTTGTAAAGCAAAGGTAATAATAGTACTTCTTATTATGTAAAGTTGTTGTCAGTGGATATACACATCCTCACACCTGCACATACACAGGGCTTTGAACCATATCCACTGTATATAAAAATCAACACATCTATTGAAAATTATTATTCTGTTATAATTTGGAGGCTTCTAAATTAGGAAGTAACATAAATATCAAACTCTTGAAAATCAAAATTCTCCATTATTATTTCTCACTATGTCCCAATGCCTGACACATACTCATTAATAATTGAGAATTGATTGAATATACTCTTACTTGCACTTTGGCCATGAATATGTAGAATTGGATTTATCTCATTTCCCTATGGCTTATGCTAAAATCAATAATGAAAAATAATAGTCAACATTCTTTGAGAGCTAACTTGGATCTAAGTCTTGCTTTTGTTTATCATACTGTTTCTTTTTACCTGTCTTCCTCATAATTCTACAGTATAGGAGTTTTCAACTCTTGTTTTAAGGATTGAGAAACTGAGATTTAACTGAAGTTAGTTACTGAGTTTACATGTATTTATATTACATATTTTACATACATTGTTTTTACTTTATATGAAGTATCATTAGAAACTTCATATAAAATCTCCAGGATATACAAAGAATTAAAAAAAAACTGAACACCAAAAAATCAAATGAGCCAATCAATAAATGGGCAAAGGAACTGAACAGGCACTTCACAGAAGAAAACATATGAATAGTTAACAAATATATAAAAACAATGTTCAACATCTCTAGCAATTAGAGAAATGCAAATTAAGATTACACTGAGATTCCATCTCACTCCAGTCAGAATGGCTATTATCAAGAATACAAGTAACAATAAATGTTGGTGAGGATATGGGGGAAAAGGTTCACTCATACATTGCTGGTGAGACTGCAAATTTTTGCAACAACTCTGGAAACTAGTATGGAGATTCCTCAAAAGCTTGGAATGGAACCACTGTTTGACCCAGTTACCCCACTCCTTCTTATATACCCAAAGATATTAAAATTATCATGCCACCGTGATACAGCCACATTAATATTTATAGCAGCTCAATTCACAATTGCTAAGCTATGGAATCAACCTAGGTGCCCTTCAACAGATGAGTAGATAAAGAAAATGTGGTATTTATACACAATGGAATATTACTCAGCCATAAAGAAGAATTAAATTACGGCATTTGCTGGTAAATAGATGGAACTGGAGACTATCATGCTAAGTGAAATAAGCCAATCCCCCAAAACAAAAGACCAAATGTTCTGTCTGATATGCAGTTGCTAACACAAAATAAAGGGAGGTGGGGAGGGAAGAATAGAATTTCACTGCATTAAATAAAGGTGAATGAAGGGAAGCGAGGGACAGAGAAATAGTAAAGATAGTAGAATAAATTGGACATAACTTTCCTATATTCATATATGAATATATGACCAGTGAAACTTCGTATCATGTACAAATACAAGAATGGAATCCTAAGTTGTACTTCATGTATGTGTAATATGTCAAAATACACTCCATTCTCATGTATATCTAAAAAGAACAAATTTAAAAAATAAAAAAACAGAAAATAACTCAATTAGAAATGGGCAAAAGACTTGAATAGGCAATTCTCTAAAGGAAATATACAAATGGCCAACAAGTATATAAAAGGTGCTTGAGGTCATTAATCATCAGGGAAAAGCAAATCAAAACTACAATGAGTTGACACTAATTAAGTACATAAAATAACAAATGTTGGTAATAGTATAGAGATATGGAAACTTTTATCCTGTAAGCAAAATTTTGCAATTATTATGGAAAAGAATACGGAGATTCCCCAAAAAAGTTAAAAATAGAAATACTGTATGATATTGTAATCCCATTTCTGGGTATTTACCCAAATGAATTAAAATCAGGGTTTTGAAGAGATATGAGCAGTTCAGTGTTCTTTGTGGTATTATTCACAATAGCCAAGATATGGAAACAACCCAAATGTCCATTAATGGACATCCATGAGTGGATAAATTAATTTTAAAAATTTATATATAGAAATATTATTTGACCACCAAAAGGATTTTGAATATTTTGTTAAAATACTCTCATGTGATAAAAGAAATATACAAAATGGATCTAGTATAATTATATATTAATAAAATGATATTCATATACATATATTATATTTAACTATATTAGCATGGGAAAATAACTGGAAGGTAGTTGTGATGGTAGCAAACAGAATGGGAATGAGAAGAGCTAAGTAAAAATTAAAAGTCAGATTAAATACCGCACTAAATATAAAATATGTGTGGTAATTGAATTTATGTCTGTGTACTCCATACACACATGTGTGTGCATGTTTATGCATAGATATATGAATTTATTTCTTTAAAGTGAAATGTAGTTAATAGAACACAAAATACATTTCAAATTCTTGAGGGATATGGCCTGAGATCTTCTAAACACAATTATAGCATTTTCCTTGTAAATTACAGCTATAAATTAAAGAAAGAACAATCAAGCATTGTATACAGATCATAAAGGCAAGTTACTGTGCTTGCAAATATTAGAAAAGATTCACAAAACTGTAATAAGATGTGAATGAATGTGTAGAAAGTAAAGTGTCTTTCTGTCCTGATTATTTTGCAACAAAATCCTTTCAAATGATAGTTCAATTCACTCAAAACTAGCTAATGATCTGTGTTGAATATGCCAACATCAACTTTAATATACTTTTGAAAATGATTAATAATTTTTTACACAAATTAATGAATAGTTACAAAATTAATTCTATGGGAACTAAAGGTTTTACTAAATATTATTGTTTATTATTGTACCAGAAATATGTGTGCTTTCACATATACTAATTATTTTATGGATGAGATGTCCATCATGTTATAAACATTTCATGAAACAATATTTGTAGTCACTTTTCAAAACACCAAGTGATATTAATTCTAACAGTGTCCAAATTGCACTACCACTTCTCTAATCTCCTACCTTACTGGAATAAAGAGAGAATCTGAGAATTACTGGAATTATGAGAGAATAACAGCAAAAGAGAAAAGAAAAAAAGAAAGAAAAGAACAAAATTTCCCAATAAGATTGCAAAGGAAAAAATATGATTCTTCTCTCTCCCTCAAAAAAATTAAAAAGAATTAAAAAAATAAAACAACACAGCTTGCTTATTGTCTTTCTGGATATAATTAGTATTATATTTTTTCCCTTCTTTTCAGTATGGTGCTTTTGACACGGTTAATAGCTGCTTGATGGGATTCTTCTCCTATTGTCTTTTGTTGTTGGCCCATTTTATGACTTTCTTTGGTTCACTCATGCATTGAGTGATAAATCATAAATCATTGATTTATGATTTTCTTTGGTTCTCACATGCATTGCACAAGTTTTGTGTATGACACAGCTCTTAAGCCACCAGTTACCATGAGGTATGTCTGGCTACCTGAAAATTAAGAATGGTATCCTTGCTCTTTTTATTTACCAAACAATTGTTAATCAAAAAGTCACTGGAGATGTCCCCACTCAGTGCCACACTCTCAAGAATCCATGACCCCTATTGTGAATGGGTTCCTGGAAATAAATCATGGATATATACTTGCCATGGAAATAGGAATTTATCTTTTTTGGGTACAAAGAGCACAAAAGCAGGATAGCTGGTAATGTTAGGAGTATTCATAAAAGCCATAGATATGCCTACTTCTTCCCTTAGCCTTTTGACTCTAATCTCTGGCTGTATGGTCTCATGTGTCTCCTGTGGAGTGGAAGCACCATAAACCAAGAGAAATATATGGTCTCCTGGCCCTCAGGCTTTACTCATCACTGATAATGTGTTTATTTGTGCTTAGAGTCTGTTACTGTTTGGATCCACAATTTCCCCCAAAGTCCCATATATTGATGGCTTGTTTCCTAATGCAGCAATGTTCAAAGTGGGGATTTTGGGAAGTGATTTGATCATGAGGGCTCTGAACTCATCAATAAATTAATCCATTGAGGTATTCATAGCAGAATGGATTGTTGGAAGGTGGTAGATACTGTAGGAGGTAGAACCTAGTTGGAAGAAGTGGGTCCTTGGGGAAGTGCCCTTGGTGACTATATCTGTACCAAGTCCCTTCCTCTCACTCTGCCTCTTAGCTTCCATGAGGTGAACAGGTTTGCTTTACCACACCATTGTACCATGATGTTTTGCTTCACAATAGGGCCCAAAACAATGGTGACAGCCAACCATGAACTGAGACTATTGAACTGTGAGCCAAAATAAATTTTTCCTCCATTAAACTTCTTTTCTCTGGTATTTTATCACAGCAATGGGAAGCTGATTAATGCAGCCTCTTTTCTGTCCTTGAATGTTCTTTTTATGTCTGTTAAGAAACTGAAAACTTCAAATTACATTCCTATATTTCATTCCTGCTGATTTCTTGCTGACTTCTATTAGTTTCTGCCACACAAGGCACTGGTTTTAGAAGTCACAGATACAGGGAGAAAAGATTTGTTCTTTATGTGGCTTCTGTGGTCATACTGTGAATAGGTCGCAGTCTCTTGAACTGTGTGTTCTCCTAACAGCAGTAGGCAGCAATTGATTGCAACAGTTTTCAGTAGGTCTGGCAAATGCGGTCAGAGATTTACTTCAGTCCAAGACCTAGTTCTAGCCATCCCTTTTAAAGTCTTGATATTCATTTCTTACTGGACAATTCTAGGACTAACTGTGTGGCAACTTTAGTGGTCCAGTACCCACCGTGTGAAGCTTCATCCTCAGTATGTTCCCTTGGTGGTTTTCCCATTACCTTCATCTTCTTATCTGAGATGTTAAGGTGTGATCTCAACAAGCCCAAATGTGCATCCCCCTAGCCTGAGAGACACTAGCTGCTTACTATGGTTAATAATTTTGAGGTACTTCACTGTAGTCCTTTTGTTATCTCAGTGCTTCTCTGTTTTCTAGTGAACACCCTACATTAAATTGGTTTGAAAAATCTGGAGCACTTTGTTGTACTAATTACAGGGAGAGAAGAAAGGGCTGTATAGTCATTTAAATCAGTAAAGATTTAAATACCTATTTTAACTGCTATAGCATGGATACCCGATATCTGAATTTCTAAAACAAAACTTCTCCTTATGTTGCAGTACTAGGAACTTTAAAAATTTACAAGAGTCTTCAAAAAACATAGAGATTTTTTCCAAAGGATTGAATCAGACCACATGGCACAAAATACCCTTGAACGAGTAACTGTTATTACCCTTCACTCTGATAGTCCCCACTACAGCACAGCAGGTCTCCTTATTTCAGCCACACCAAACTACTTGTGTTTCTCCAAATGCCATATGCTTTAATTTTGCAGAAAGCATTTGTCTGCATAGTTCACTCTTTCCAAAATTCTCTTCACTGCTTATTGTATGCTAATATTAAGATCAAAACTCACCTTCTCCAGAATCTCCCCTACTCCAAAGATGTCTCAGCATCCAGTGTGTATCTGTCTACAGCATGGACACTAATTATTGGCTTGTTTATCTCTAGCCTAAGATGTTTTGAACCCCTACCTTTTCCCTTTATATCTCTTTATCTACTTCTTAGTTTATTATAAAGCACAAAGTTGGTCCCAATCATGAAAAACTTGACGTGGATTTGTAGTATTAAGGATTTTCATGTCAATGTTTATCAGGAATATTGATTTCTAGTTTTCTTTCTTCGATGTGTCTTCGTTTGGTTTTGGTATCAGGTTGATATTGGCTTTATAGAATGAATTTGGGAATTTTCCCTTCTTTTCTATTTCATGAAATAATTTAAGGAAGATTGGCATTAGTTCTTTAAAGTTATGATAAAACTTAGCTGAGAGTCAATCTGGTTCTGACTTTTCTATGTTGGAAAGCTTTTAATTACTGCTTTAATCTCATTGCTTTCATTTGTCTGTTTAGGTTCTCTATAACCTCTTGGTTCAATTTGGGTAAGTCACATGATGCACCTAGAAATTTGGCAATAACTTCTGGGTTTTCTGGTTTATTAGAGTATACATTTTCAAAATTGTTCTTAATCATCCTTTGGATATTAGAAATATCTGTGATGATATCTTTTTATCTATAATTTTGTTTTTTGGGTCTTATCTTTTGGTTAATTTAGCATGTATGGATATGTCACAATAAACCCCTCTTATGTATAATTATAATTCACTAATAAAAACATAATAAAATAGCTCTGGAGTCTATTGCCAGAGAGGAAGAGGTTAAAATAATATGCTACTTGCTTATTGATGGTGAATGTGAATTGTTAATAACTTTTTGGAGAAGAATCTGCTAATATCAATTAAAATTAAAAATACAAAAATTTTTGCTAACTTTTCTTCTGCTGCTAGATTAATATCCAGAATATATAAAGAACTCAAAACACTACACCAAAAAATCAATAAATTATCAAATTAACTAAATAGACATTTGTCAAAAGAAGAAACACAAATGGCCAACAAATATGTGAAAAAATGTTCAACATCTCTAGCAATCAGGGAAATGTAAATTAAAACTACACTGAGATTTCATCTCTGTCCAGTTGGCAATCATCAAGAATACAAATAAAAAAAAAATGCTTGTGAAGATGTAGGGAAAAAATATACACTTTTGGACTGTCGATGGGATAGCAAATTAGTACAACCACTATGGAAATCAATATAGAGATTTCTCAAAAGACTAGGAATGAACTCATCAATTGACCTAGCTATCCCACCTCTTTGTATTTATCCAAAGAACTAAAATCAGTATATTGTAGTGATGCATGCATGTCAATGTTTATAATAGCATAATTCACAATAGCCGAATTATGAATCCAGTGTAGGTAGGTACCTGTCAACAAATGAGTAGATGAAGAAAATTTGGTATATATACACAATGGAGTTTTATTCAATCATGAAGAAGAATAAAATTATGATATTTGCTGGTAAGTAGGTGGAATTGGAGAACACCATGGTAAGTAAAAGTAAAGTAAGCTAGACTCAGAAAGTCAAAGGTCAAATATTTTATATGCAAAAGGTAGAGAGAAGTAAGGAATTTTTTAAAAGAGAGGGGAATCTCATGAAAATAGGAAGAACAGCAAAGTAGAAGAAGAGGATTGAAAAGAGGAGGAATTTCAGAATGGGATTAACCAAATTATGCTATGTGTGTGTAAGAATATATCAAAATTAATTCCACTTTCATATGTAATTATAATGCACCTAGTTTTAAAAAATTAATAGAAGGAAAACCAATACCATAGAGGTAGGGGATCAGACAAAGAAAGGGAAGTAGATAGTACTGAGGATGGAAATGAAGCAAATTATGTTATACGGATTTATAAATATATCAAAATGGATCCTACAATTATGTAAACCTATAATGCACTAATAAAAAATGAATTTAAAAATACTAAGTCAGTATGTCTGGTGTAAAATGATAGCTCCGGTAGTTACTACCTGTGTAACTTCAGCAAATCACCTAAGCAATTTTAACCTATTTCCCAAATGTGATGTAGCATAACAACAGAATGAGTTCATATATGTAAGAGACATAGTATTGTATCTGCCACATTTTCAGCATTGTGTAAAATCTTACTATTATTATTTCTAAATAACTATGCTTAATATGATGATAACCAAGTATAGATGCTGAAATGGATAGCCATTGTAGTTTAAAGACCTGAGAGCTAGGTAAAAAGATATGTTTACTTATAAGAAACACAATCAGTATATAGGGATTTATGACTATAACTGGGAAATACAAATAAAATAAAAATTTTAATTTAATTTATAAAAACCAAGTAAATATTTGAATATGTCATGTGATTTTTGAGTTTTCATAAAAACCACATTCATTGTCAGCATCACTGATGCATAGAAAACACAATATGTTGGACTTAATTGTACACTAGTAAGACTTGGCATAACATTTCTATTGTTTTATTATGTCATGGCTTTGGTGTAGCCACTATGACACTTTGGATTTAGTTTATTTCATGAACATCCAGAGGGTACAGTGTCACCTAATGAATCATTAATATTGCTGTAGCAGCATGATTTTCCATTATATTTTCTTTCTGAATGGTAACCTGACTTGACCTTAATGAGTCTGGGAACTAATAGAATCATAGCTCATCTGGCTGTACATATGATAATAGGAATAGATGTATGTAGAGCTTCCTTTCCTTTTTATCAGCAATGGAATGGATACATTTGGTAATAATCATCAAGATGAGTAGATGATTGCTTTATTCTCTCATTCATGGGTCTCATGTAATTTCCTTCTTCAATTGCCTGTAAGAAATGGATGATTTCTTCACAATAGAAAACTTGAGGTAGACTTCTGCATTACTCAGAATACAGACTTACAAATATGAAATAGGAGGCAAAATATAAGTTAACTACTTTGTAAAAAATATTTCAAAGAACTCAGACTCTTTTACATGTGATTTTCAAGAAATGGACCCAGAGTCTGGTATGTTTACAGGAAGTTTATTTGGTGTGGTACCTATTACAGTACCTGTAAGCAGAGGCAGCAGAATGGTCAGAATTGGAGCCAACTATAATGCGGTGTACAAATGGTTCTCCTGATCCAAAAATACAATTCTACTGGACTCTTAAGCTGAGATGGCCTGTCAGAGATGTCCCAAATTGAGGGAAGTCATCCAAATTTGAATTTTTATGTCAACCCATCAGTGAGGGCAAGTTGCCCATGGAAACAACATTATCTTAAATGAGGCCACTGAACTCAAGAGTTGAGTCATTAGAAGCTGAAGAAACAGATGTGGTGGCACACCACTATATCCCTACACACATGAATCTCCAGAGATTGGCCATGATATACTGAATATTCTGAGTTCAACCATGACATCTTCCATGATGTTCCATATCAAACCAAAAGAAATGTGCACGCCTCTGTGTATGTGTGTAGAGAGAGGGTGAAGGGGGGAGGGAGAGGGAGAGAATATCAATTAAATCATGGATATTTGGAGTACAAACCATATATTTAATTACAGAATGTGAGAAAATAAGAAATGTCTAAGTTTTATTTAAGAGATCAATTGCATATTTGCTTTGGCTTTGAGGATTGTCTACCAGGAATCTCTAAAGCAATATTATTCTGAAAAGTAATAAAAATCCTAAGTGGTTGCGAATTATTTATAGCTATGTAAAGAAAGTTAAAATACTCTTTTAAATAAAAAATTCTTCATACCCAGCAAGTATTATAGTGATTCGTTTAGCTAAATGTTAAATAAATATGTGATTGTGATAACTTGTAACTGTACTTTTTACAAATACATCAATATTAGTGTCAATTTGTCTTATCAATTTGATAGAACAACACCCTTTTCACTTGTTTCTCAGTATTGGAAAGTATTAGTAAAGTTAAAATTAGTTATTTATGCCTTTAAATTAGTGAAGAATCTGGTCCTTTCAAAGAAAAATTAATATGGATCATCATTAGGAAATAGTTAAGCAGGTTAGTAGGACATAAATAAAAGTGTCCTAATCTCAACAAAATTATGTTATGTGTAAATACAAACATGGTATAATGAATCACACTATTATAAGAATAATGTACCAATAAAAGTATCCCAAAGAGGAAAAAAGTAATAAAATATGCATATTGATTATAGTAGCCAAGTTTTCCAAACCTGCTTATTAAATCGGATTGAAAAATGTGAAGAAAAAGAGAGGGAAAACTTCTCTTTAGTACTATAATTCAGAGTCCTATTTTACTAGGACTAATTGAGAGGGATTATAAAAAGGCACTTTTCCCTGACAGAATTAAACTGAAAGTAGAAACTTACACTAAGACTATGGGATGAAAGAGTAAAGCAACTTCAGTTTAAAGTAGAAAAATAATATTCGAAGCCATTTTCCTTCCTATATATTCTTAATTATTCTTATAATGGATTTAGTTTTCTCCAAAATGTGTATGTCTTTTTTAATTTCACATTTTCCAAAATAAGGTAAAAATGATAAAATTAATATTTGATTATTAAAGAGAATTAAAAATGAAGTAAAATGTACATACAATGTGATAGTATATGTTATGTGATTCTAGAAGGTAACCATTGTTTGTTGAATTTATATACATATGCATAATTTTTCCTTGTATGTATATACACATGTACACATTTATATGTCAAATATATATCCAAATAATGTATGTTGCTTCATGTGTGTAAATGATTAACATGATCATATCAACTGTTCATTAATTCTTCAACTTAGAATTTCAGACTCTTTTCCCAGTCAATAAATGGCAATAAAAACATTTTTAAATCATATGAGCTCTAAGATATGTATCCATTTCCAATTGTATTCTTTTAAAAAACTATGATCATTGCCTATATTTACTATAAGTACTATAACACACATGCATGTATTTACATCTTACTTGATTACATATAGTTTTCCTCAGGAAGAATTTATAAGATGTTTTTATTTATGTATTTTAAACAATTATTTTGATTCACATTTTAATTTAACCTTTAGTAAACATTGACTATTTTTATCTTCACTGCTAGTGTAGAAGAATGCCAGTTTTGCTCTTCCTTTTTTTTGTTTCATAATACTTCTATGTCTTCTTAAATCTTGTTTCCGAGGATTCTAAGTGAAAAAGTCAGGAGCAGGGCTTATTAATCTGCACTGTTTTGCTGAACATATTTTACATTTATGGGCCATTGCATTTCATCATTAGTAACTATAATTTGTCCACTTTTCAATTGTGGTTTTGTCTTTCCAATATTGTTTTAAACTTTCATTTATAAGCACATCATTAAGGATATTCAATCATAAATCCATCGCCTCTGTAAGTTTTACTTTCTGATAATTTGTATTTTAACTTCATTCAAGGCCTTCATAATGTTTTTATTATTCAGTTTTATAATAAAGAAATTTTTTAATTTCCTGTGGTCAGATAGCAATATGTCTTTCAAATGATTTGGGGTATTATTGTTTTGTTTAGAAAGATTTCTGCTTTCTGGATTCTGTTTAAGATTAATGCTGAAGCACTTATGCATGGTATACCCTCCTTTAAAGTCTATTGGAAGTGCTAGAAGAATGTCACATAAACATATTAAAATGGCATAAAATGAATAAAATTACCTATAAGGATACTGAAGAATGTTTTTAAATATCAAGATAGTAATATTAGATTAATATGAGATTCTTTGGGATGAGAATCCCCAGCAAAATAAAGCTAAATAATGGTACCCTACTCCTTTCAAAGAGTCTTCCAGTGAAATTCTTGGGATATTACCATTAACCAGTGCAAGGAATGGAAGCAAGTGTAGGTTTGGGAGTTATTAGAATTATTCATCCAATGTTTGCAGGGAAGCTGCCCTCTGCATTTAAGGCTTCCAGCACAATTTCACTTAGTTGAAGAATCTTATCCAAGTTACTAATGCTGCCAAATTGGTGCCCTCTTATGAATCAGCAAGAATCACCAGCTTTTAAAGAAAACCAACACTATAGAATAGCAAAACTATGATGCACAAACAGTGGAACTAAAGTTCAAAGCATAGAAAATCTTTGAACTATTTATTATTTGATAGCTCACAGATATGTTAAAGGATACAAATCCCCAAAACAGCAATATAAAAGGAATCAAGGAATTAGACATCTCTACACTGATTTTTTTTTAGATAACATTGTCATTTTTGCTGTTTGTATAACATGTCAATTTTTAATAATTCTGATATTTGAGTTTAACATATAAGAAAGGCATTTAATTGTATTTTGTTTTAATTTGTTACTTAGCATGTATGTTATCTACATCTGGTCCATTTATTTTTACCAATGTTTTGTTAGTACCAGTGTTTTAATTATTGTCCCTTGTTATGTTTTAATCTCTGCTACCAGAAATGCTTTATAATTGCTCCTTTTTATTAATTATATCACATTAATTGAATTTTATGTGTAACTATTTTATCATTTTTTGAATCTCTAACAACAAAAATATAAAACTTTTTACAGATTTTATTCAACTCTGACGAATATTTGATGAGTATCAACTGAGCAGACTTTTATTTGTTGTTTTCTATAATTTAGATCTTAAATGTCCCCCAAAGGTGCATTAAAGACTTGATTTCCACCCTATAGTGCTATTGGAAGTGATAGAACTTTTAAGAGATGAGACCTAGTGGGAGGGAGTTATGTCATTAGGGTCATGTCCTTGACAGTGACATTAATGGACACTAATGTCACTAATGGACAGCAACACCATGGGGCACGAATCTCTTATTCTTTTTCACACTCAGCCATGAGGTAAATGGACCTCCTTGTCCAGGCACTCCCACCATAATAAATTGTGCCATTACAAGCTCAAAGCAATGAAACCAATCATTGTTGGACTAAAATCTCCAATTTTTCAGCCAAAATAATCCTTTTTTTTTGCATTATGGATTGAACTCAGGGTTGTTTACTACTGAGCCACCTACTCAACCAGCCTTTTTTATATTTCGAGACAGAGACTCACTAAGTTGCATAGGGCCTTACTAAGTTGCTGAGGCTGGCCTTGAACTTGCAATCCTCTTGCCTTAGCCTACCAAGTCGCTGGGCTTCTAGACCTGCTCCTCCATGCCCATCCATTTCCTCTTTTTAATTTGGTTTATGTCAGTTATTTATACAGTAATGGAAAGCAAACACAGTATTTTAAATCAGTAATATGATTTCTCTGTACCAAATGTTCTGTGCCTTCAGTAAAATGTATTTTTATTCCTCATATATATAATAGTTTTATTTTAGTGTTATTGCTATTAGTTAGATATTTATTTTAGCTCTTTTACACAGCATATTTTCCCAGTACATCCAAAGACTGGCATACATAGACATGCATGTTTCAGGAATAATGATGAATTTAATAAAAGAGCACATTGATGAGTTTCTTTATCTTCTTTTGGAGGCATTATATATTTTACCATATTATCTAAAAGTGTCTATAATGTAATCTTTTCTCTCAATCAGTCCTCCTGTGCAGCCTCTTGACCACTGGGATTACAGGTGTGCGCCACTGTGCCCAGCTTTCCCTCTTCTATTTTTATGAAATAGCCTTTAAAAAACTTCTTATTTCTCTTTGCTTTCCACATGTAAGAAAAAACATTTGATCCTTGACTTTCTAAGTCTGGCTAATTTCACTTAGCATGATCTTCTACAGTTCTATTCATTTGCCAGTAAAAAACATAATTTCATTTTTTATGGCTAAGTAAAACTACTCTGTGTATATAAACCACATTTTCATTATAAATTCATCTGTTGGCAGGCATCTAGATTGGTTCCAATCTAGATTGGTATGAACTGCACTGCTATAAATATCATAATGCAAGTATCACTATAATATTCTAAACCATCTCTTTCAATGTGTTTCTCTTTTGCTTGTCAAAATTTATAGTGAGTGTACCTTTTTCCCCACATCCTTGCCAATACTTGTTACTTGTATTCTTGATAATTGTCATTCTGACTAGAGTGAGATGAAATCTTTGAGTAGTTTTGATTTTCATTTCTCTAATCACTAGAGATGATGGACATTTTTTCCTGTGTTTATTGACTGTATTTCTTCTGTGAAGTGTCTGTTCAGTTCCTTAGCTCATTTATTGATTGGGTTATTTGATATTTTTTGTATTAAGTTTTTTGAGTTCTTTATTATCCTGGAGATTAGTGCTCTATCTGAGCTGCATGTGCTAAAGATTTTCTCCCATTCTGTAGTCTCTCTCTTCATGTTGTTGATTGTTTCCTTGGCTGAGAAAAAGCTTTTTAGTTTGAATTCTACCCCATTTATTTTTTTATTTCATTTTTTTAAGATTTTATTTATTTATTTATTCTACCTAGGTATACATGATAGCAGAATGCATTTTTGATTCATTGTACACAGATGGAGCACAACTTTTCATTTCTCTGGTTGTATGTGATGTAGAATCATAACATACCTGCAGTCATACGTAAAGCTAGGGCTATGACATCCATCATATTCCACCATCTTTACTGTCTCCATATGCGCTCCTCCCTGCCTCCCCTTTGAACAAACTTCTTCCATTCTTCCCATGTTCTCTCCTCCATTATGGATCAGCATCTACTTATCAAAGAGAACATTTGGCATTTGGTTTTGGGGATTGGCTGACTTCGTTTAGCATGATATTCTCCAATTCCATCCATTTACCTGCAAATGTCATAATTTTATTCTCTTTTATTGCTGAGTATTATTCATTGTGTATATATACCATAGCTTCTTTATCCATTCATCTATCGAAGGGCATCTAGATTGGTTCCACAGTTTAGCTATTGTGAATTGAGCTGCTATAAACATTGAAGTGGCTGTGTCACTGTAGTATGCTGTTTTTAAGTCTTTTGGGTATAGATTGAGGAGTGGGATAGGTAGGTCAAATGGTGGTTCCATTCCAAGTTTTCTAAGGAATCTCCATACTGCTTTCTAGATTGGTTGTACCAATTTGCGGTCCCACCAGCAAAGTATGAGTGTGCCTTTTCCCCCACAACCTTGTCAACATTTATTGTTGTTTGTATTCTTGATAATTGCCATTCTGACTGGCATGAAATGAAATCTTAGAGTAGTTTTGATTTGCATTTCTCTAATTGCTGGAGATGTTGAACATTTTTTCATATGTCTGTTGATTGATTGTATATCTTCTTCTGTGAAGTTACTGTTCAGCTCCTTGGCCCATTTATTGATTGGGTTGTTTGTTTTTTTGGTGTTAAGTTTTTTGAGTTCTTTATATATCCTGGAGATTAGTGCTCTATCAGATGTGTGTTCCACCCCATTTATTGATTTTTGATTTTACTTTTTGTGCTTTAGGAGTCTTTTAACGGATGTCAGTTCCTTAGCTGACATGGTGGAGATTTGGTCTTACTTTTTCTTCTATTAGGTGCAGCGTCTCTGTTCTATATTTATGTCTTTGATCTACTTTGAGTTGATTTTTGTTCAGGATGAGAGATAAGATTTAATTTTATTTTGCTACATATGGATTTCTAGTTTTCCTAGAACCATTTGTTGAATAGGCTATCTTTTCTCCAATGTTTGTTTGTGGCATTTTTGTCTAGTATGCAATAACTGTATTTATGTGGGTTTTTCTCTGTGTCTTCTGCTCTGTACCATTGTTCTACATGTCTACTTTAGTGTGAATATCATGCTGTTTTTGTTACTATTGCTCTGTAATATAGTTTAAGGTCTGGTATTATCTCCTTCTTCACTTTTCTTGCTAAGGATTGCTTTGGCTATTCTGGATGTCTTATTCTTCCAAATGAATTCCATGATTGTTTTTTCTAGTTCTATGCTGGTAGGAATGCAAACTGGTGTGACTACTATGGAAAGCAGTATGAAGATACCTCAGAAAACTTGGAATGGCACCACCATTTGACCCAGTTATTCCACTCCTTGTTTATATCCAAAGGACTTAAAATCAGCATGATACAGCGATACAACCACATCAATGTTTATAGCAGCTCCATTCACAATAGCTGAACTATGGAACCAACCCAGATCCCCTTCAACAGGTGAATGGATAAAGAAACTGTGGTACATATACACAATGGAATATTACTCAGCTTTAAACAAGAATGAAATTATGATATTTGCAGGTAAATTGATGGAGCTAGAGAATACACTAAGCAAAATAAGCCAAACACTAAAAACAAAGGTTGAATCTTTACTCTGAAAAGTGAATGCTAATTCATAATGGGAGGGTGTAGATAGGGAAGACTGAAGGAACTTTGGATTGTGTAGAGGGGATTGAGGATTGGAAGAATGGTGGAGTGAGATGGACATTATCACCCTATATGCATGTGTAATTATACCACTGGTGTGACTCTGCATCATGTACAGCCAGAGGAATGAGAAGTTGTGCTTCATGTTGTGCTACATATGGATTTCCAATTTTTCCCAGCACCGTTTGTTGAATAGGCGATCTTTTCTCCAATGTTTGTTTTTGGAGAAAAAACATTTTACTGTGATGTATGACTAATTAGAACAAATTTAAAAATGTATAATTAGTGTCCTTGCTCAGTTTCATTCATATATAGTATGATCCTTCTTTGGTTCAGCGAACTAAAATATGATAATATTCTTAAAATATGATAATAGCCTTTTTCCTTATAATATACACATGAATTTCAGAGCTCATGGTCTTCATTAAATCAATATTAAGGGGATCTGGTTCCAAGATGGTGGCCTAGATGGATTCCTCTGTGCTAGTCTCTCCAGGACCAGAGCTTGAAGTAGTGGAAATACCCTCTCCCAGCCAGCTTTGTGACATCATCCTACAGCTCATCATCCCCTGCAGGAATTTCACTCTTGTGTGTACACAGGGCCACCAGGCAGCAGTGATTGCCACGAGCTGTGTGACCTCAGCGGCAAGCGGCGGAACACAGCTGTGGCGTGGAGCCCCAGCCCAGGACTCGAGCCCAGGATTCGCCCCAGTGGGCGGGGCCTGCTTGTACACGGGGTACCTGGCTCCAGCGCCCACCCAACCACTCAGGACTGCTAGCAGTTGCTCCTGTGGACAAACTTCTCCCATGCGGGATCCCTGGCTACTGTTCTTTGTGGATCTCCATCTATCAGGGCAGAACTTCCTGCACCAGGAAACGCTGGACAGCATCTGGGGACAAACTTTTACTTCAAACAGCACAACATGAAACAGTGTCTTCACTGCATCCAAGACTACCATTGGCTCAGAACTTCACCCTGTTGCTCAACCCTCACCTTATCTTCACCCATTGAGGAAATTCCAGTAAGCAATGGACAACATCACCTACTGGAGGTGAAGTGAAGCAAACCTGTGTATCTACATTGAGACTTTTTATTTTTTTTAATTTTTATTTTTTATTTTTTTATTCTTATTTTTTTATTTTATCCTTTATCTTTCTCTCCTAATATTCCTCTTATTTAATCTTTTTGTTTTATTTCTCTGTTCATTCTTCTTTCCTTTCTTTTTTTTTTCTTTCCTCTTTTCTCTCTCACTCTTTTCCCACCTACTAATCCCCAACAGTTGTGAAACCAAGTATTTGTTATACAGTAGGATATGGTAGACTGGGATTTCTGAACAGTATACTAGAGTGGTATTATATAGTCTCGTAACTCACACTTGCATATGTTTTATTTTTCTTACTATCATGTCTCCTCGCTAGCTGTACTCTCTTTTCTTCCTCCTTACTGGTCTTCCCCAACTCTCTTTCTCTCTTTCTACTAATAGCCAACTTCTCTTGGATTCCTTTGTCATGCTTTCTAAGATCTAATAACCATATCCTCACTTCCTACTACCCTAACATTCTATCCTACACCCCACCCTCAAGTTTCCCTAGCCCACCAACAGAAACTATAGACCCTTGTGCAAACCTATTGTGTACATATTAGATGTTAAAGGAATGCATAAGTATTGTATATTGTGACTAAACTGTAAATGTATTTAGGAGCTATTAGGAGCTACTTGGTTTGATACCATATATTGCTTGTATTGAGAACAATTAATATTGTTCTCCCCTTTAAAGGAGAGTTATTGAAATCCTGCAGGGAAACTATAACCCTATAGGAGTAAAAACTGTAACACCTTGGATCAGCAGAGCTAGAAGGAAAGACACAAAAACACCATGAAAAAACAAGGGAAGAAAGTGCCTCAAACAAACCAAAATACTACACTATTAGAATCCATGTCAGTACAGCAGAAGAAATGACAGAACAGGAGTTCAGAATGTACATAATTAAAATGTTCTGTGACTTAAAGAATGATATAAGAGAGCAAGCCCAGTCAGCAAAAGATCATTTTGATAGAGATACATAGGCAAATACAGGAAGTAAAAGATTAGTTCAATGAGGAGGTGGAGATTCTGAAAAGGAACCAAATAGAAATCCTTGAAATGAAAGAAACAATAAACCAAATTAAAAACTCAATAGAAAGCATCACCAACAAATTAGACCACTTGGAAGACAGAACCTCAGATACTGAAGACAAAATATTTAACCTTGAGAATAGAGTTGACCACACAGTGAGATGGTAAGAAACCATGAACAGAACATCCAAGAACTATGGGATAACATTAAAAGACCAAACTTAAGAATTATCAGGATAGAGGAAGGTATAAAATTCCAAACCAAAGGAATGAGCAACCTATTCAATGAAATAATATCAGAAAAATTTCCAAATATGAAGAATGAATTGGATAATCAAATACAAGAGGCTTACAGGACACCAAATGTACAAAATCACAATCTACACCAAGGCACATCATGATGAAAATGCCTAACATTCAGAATAAGGAGAGAATCTTAAAAGCCACGAGAGAAAGGAATCAGATTACATATAGGGAAAGCCAATTAGAATCACTGCAGACTTCTGAACCCAGACCCTGAGAGCAAGAAGGTCATGGAACAGCATACACCAAGCGCTAAAAGACAGTGGATGCCAACCAAGAATCTTATATCCAGCAAAATTAAGTTTTAGGTTTGATGATGAAATAAAAACCTTCCAAGATAAACAAAAATTAAAAGAATTCACAGCAAGAAAGCCAGCACTACAGAACATTCTTGGTAAAATATTCCATGAGGAGGAATCAAAAACAACAATAAAAACCTACAGAGGGAGGAGCTACACTAAAGGCCAATCAAAGGAGAAACCCAGTCAAGTTAAAAATTAAAATGACTGGGAATATAAACCATGTCTCCATAATAATATCGACCGTCAATGGCCTAAACTCAGCAATTAAAAGACACAGACTGACAGATTAGATTAAAAAAAAAGAATCAACAATATGCTGCCTCCAAGAGACTCATCTCATAGAAAGAGACACTCACAGATTAAAGGTGAAAGGATGGAAAACAATTTACCACTCACATGGACTGCGTAAACAAGCAGGAGTTTCCATCCTCAATTCAGATAAAGTGGACTTCAAACCAAAGTTAATGAAAGGGGATAAAGAAGGTCATTTCATACTGCTTAAGGGAATCATACATCAAGAAGACATAACAATCTTAAATATCTATGCCCCAAACAATGGGGCAGCCATGTTCATCAAACAAACCCTTCTCAAATTCAAGAACCAAATAGACCCCAACACAATAGTATTGGGTGACTTTAACACAACTCTCTCACCACTGGACAGATCTTCCAAACAAAAACTAAACAAAGAATCTACAAGACTTAATAGACAATCAATGGTCTACACTTACCAGATATATATAGAATATTCCATCTTTCATCAAGCAAATACACTTTTTTCTCAGCAGCACATGGACCCTTCTCCAAAATAGATCATATGCTATGCCACAAAGCAAGTCTTAGTAAATACAAAAAAAAAAAAAAAAAAATAGAGATACTACCCTGCATTGTATCTGACCATAATGGACTGAAACTAGAAATTAATAACAGTTTTAAAAAAAGAAGCCACTACAACACCTGGAGACTCAATAATTTGCTATTGAACAATGCATGAGTTACAGAAGACATCAGGGAAGAGATAAAAAAATTCTTGGAGGTAAGTGAGAACTCTGATACAACATACCAAAATCTCTGGGACACTATGAAGACAGTGCTAAGAGGAAAGTTCATTGCATTAAGCTCATATATTCAAAGATATAAAAGTCAACAAATCAATGACTTGAAACTACAACTCAAAGCCCTAGAAAAAGAAGAACAAAGTAACACCAAAAGAAGTAGAATACAGGAAATAATTAGAATCAGGGCTGAAATCAATGAAATTGAAACACAAGAAACAGTTCAAAAAATTGATAAAACAAAAAGCTAGTTCTTCGAAAAAATAAACAAGCCTTTAGCCACCCTAACAAAAAGGAGAGAGAAAATCCAAATTACTAAAATTTGTGATGAAAAAGGAAATATCACAACAAACCCTGCTGAAATACAGAGGATAATCAGAAACTATTTTGAAAACTTATATTCCAGTAAATAGAAAACCCTGAAGACACCGACAAATTTCTAGACACATATGACCTACCCAAACTGAACCAGGAGGAAATTCATGACTTAAACAGGTCAATTACAAGCAAGGAAATAGAAGATGCCATCAAGAGCCTTCCAACCAAGAAAAGCCCTGGACCAGATGGATTCTCAGCTAAGTTCTACAAGACCTGCAAAGAAGAACTAACTCCAATACTCCTCAAATTATTCCATGAAATAGAAAGAGAAGGAACCCTTCCAAACTCATTCTATGAGGCTAGTATCACCTTGATTCCAAAACCAGACAGAGATACGTCAAAAAAGGAAAATTTCAGACCAATATCCCTGATGAATATAGATGCAAAAATTCTCAATAAAATTTTGGCAAATTGCATACAAAAGCATATTAAAAAACTAGTGCACCATGATCAAGTACGGTTCATTCCAGGGATGCAAAGTTGGTTCAACATACAGAAATCAATACACGTAATCCATCAATAGACTTAAAGGTAAGAATCACATGATTCTATCAATTGATGCAGAGAAAGCATTTGACAAATGCTTTCATGTTCAAAACACTAGAAAAACTAGGGATAGTAGGAACATACCTCAACATTGTTAAAGCAACTTATGCTAAACCTAAGGCCAACATCATCCTAAATGGAGAAAAATTGGAAGCATTCCCTCTAAAAACGGGAACAAGACAGAGATGCCTTCTCTCACCACTCTTATTCAATATAGTCCTTGAAACCCTAGCCAGAGCAATCAGACAGACGAAAGAAATTAAAGGGATACGAATAGGAAAAGAAGAACTCAAACTATCATTATTTGCAGACGACATGATTCTATACTTAGAGGATGCAAAAAATTCCACCAGAAAACTTCTAGAACTGATAAATGAATTCAGCAAAGTTGCAGGATATAAAATCAATATCCATAAATCAAATGCATTTCTATACATCAGCAATGAGTCCTCTGAAATAGAAATTAGGAAAACTACTCTTTCACAATAGCCTCAAAAAAATAATAAAATACCTGGGAATCAATCTAACAAGAGTGGTAAAAGACCTCTACGATGAAAACTACAAGATACTAAAGAAAGAAATTGAAGAAGATCTTAGAAGATGGAAAGATCTCCCATGTGCTTGGATAGGCAGAATCAATATTATTAAAATGGCCATACGACCCAAAGCGCTATACAGATTCAATGCAATCCCGATTAAAATTCCAAAGTCCTCTCTTATAGAAATAGAAAAGGCAATCAATAGCCAAAGCAATCCTGAGCAAGAAGAGTGAAGCAGGAGGCATCACAATACCAGACCTTAAACTTTATTACAAAGCTATAGTAACAAAGATGGCATGATACTGGCACCAAAACAGACATGTAGACCAACAGAACAGAAGACACAGAGAGTAACACACATAAATACAGCTATATCATACTAGATAAAGGTGCCAAAAACATACATTGGAGAAAAGATAGCCTCTTCAACAAATGGTGCTGGGAAAACTGGAAATCCATATGCAGCAAAATGCAACTAAACCCCTATATCTCACCATGCACAAAACTCAACTCAAAGTGGATCAACGACCTAGGAATTGGACCAGAGACCCTAGGAATTGGACCAGAGACCCCTATCTAATTGAGGAGAAAGTAGGCCCAAATCTTCATCACGTTGGATTAGGCCCCAAATTCATTAACAAGATTCTAAAAGCACAAGAAATAAAAGCGAAAATCAATAAATGGGATGGACTTAAACTAAAAAGCTTCTTCTCAGCAAAAGAAACTATCAATGAGGTGAACAGAGAGCCTACATTCTGGGAGCAAATTTTTGCCACACGCACATCAGGTAGAGCACTGATCTCCAGGATATATAAAGAACTCAAAAAACTTAACAACAAAAAAACAAACAACCCGATCACTAAATGGGCTAAGAAGCTGAATAGAAACCTCTCAGAAGAAGATATACAATCAATAAACAAATATATGAAGAAATGTTCAACATTTCTTGCCATTAGAGAAATGCAAATCAAAACCACTCTCAGATTTCATCTCACCCCAGTCAGAATGGCATCTATTCAAAATACAAGCAACAATAAGTGCTGGCGAGGATGTGGTGAAAAAGGCACACTCAAACATTGCTGGTGGGACTGCAAACTGGTGCAACCAATCTGGAAAGCAGTATGGAGATTCCTTAAAAACTTGGAATGGAACTACCATTTGATCCAGCTATTCCACTCCTTGGCCTATACCCTAAAGATTTAAAAACAGCATACTACAGTAATGCAGTCACTTCAGTGTTTATAGCAGCACAATTCACAATTGCAAAACTGTGGAAGCAACCCAGATGCCCTTCAGTAGATGAATGGATAAAGAAACTGTGGTACACATACACAATGGAATATTACTCAGCAATTAAAGAGAAAAAAATTATGGCATTTGCAGGTAAATGGATGGAATTGGAGAACATTATGCTAAGTGAAGTAAGCCAATCCCAAAAAACCAAATGCTGAATGTTCTCTCTGATTAGTCGTTGTTGATACATAAGGTGGGGTGAGAATGGGGAACACAGGAGAAATGGAGGAACTCTGGATGCAGCAGGGGGGAATAGGGGGAAGGGAAAAGGGAAGGGGTGTAGTAAAGATGGTTAAATGAGATGGTCATCACTACCCTAGGTGAATGTATGAAGACATAAATGGTGTGACTCTATCTGGTTTGCAACTAGAGAAATGGAAACATTGAGTTCTATATATGTACTGTGACTTGAAATTCATTTAAATAAATTAATAAAAAATTTAAAAAAATCAATATTAAGAAGCCTGCATTAGTGTTTCTTGCTAAAGATAACATTTTTGGGCTGGAGTTGTGGCTCAGTGGTACAGCACTTTGCCTAGCACTTTTGCCTAGGCACTGGATTTGATTCTTAGCACTACATTAAATAAATAGATAGATAGATAGATGGATAGATAAATGTATTTTAAAAAGATAGTATTTGTTCTTAAGTTCATACGGGTACAACTTGTTATATTTAATAAATATCTATAACCCTTGTTTACTAAATGAGCAAACTAGAGCAAAAGATAGACTTCTATAAAATGACAATTTGATAATTACTAAGATTATAATAATTTTATTCAATCTATAGTTTATGGTGTCATATTAATAGTCATACAGGATGTTTATATTTCCCAAGTTAAAGAATACATAATTATAACACATTAGTTTTTACTGTATTGTTGGATCTAATAGGCCACTATAAATTTAAGGAGTTTCAGAGTTGTCAGGTTTGAATAATAGATTTACTATGGATCAAAAAAATAGATTGAGTTTTTTCTCTTTTTTCATTTTTTATTTACTAGACATAACATCAATGTGTTAGATTTTTGTTGCTGTGACCAAATATCTGACAAAAAAACTTAAATGAGGAAAGATTTATTTTGCCTCATGATTTCAGAGAATTCAGTCTGCAGTTGGCTGGCTCCAAAGTAGAAACATCATGGCAGAGGGAATGGCAGAGGAAAACTGCTCAGCTCATGGTAGCAGAGAAGCAAAGAGAGTGTGGATAAGAGAAGCTAGTGAAAAGATACACCTTTCCAGGACAAGTCCCTAATGAACTACTTCCTTCAACTATGTCCCCACCTCCCAGTAGTTCATTTAGCCTTCAATGGATTAATCCCCAATGAAGTTAGAGCCCTCATGATCTAATCATTGCCTAAAAACACTATTGCTGAACCTCGCTGCTTGGTGATCATTCTTTCAACCCAGGAGCCTTTGGGGGGATATTCCAGATCCAAATCTTAATAACGACTTTTTTTTTCAAATTTGGTGGAACTTTTCCACTAAGCCATCTGTGTCCATCCCATCTCAATGGGAAGGATCAGATACTCCTTTGAAACTTTTACTGTTTATTACTTGGTTACAAAATGTTTCATATGTGTCCTCTTGAGTCAATATTCATCATATAAACCTTTCCAGGTAACTATTTTTAACACAGTCCTGACCTTGAGGGTTGTGCTCAGCAGTGTCACCACCAGATATTTATTCACATTAGTCTTCACATTTAGAAGTCCTCACTCAGTCCTTGTACAATCAAGGAGATATTTCAGGGCTTGAAGGAAAGACTCTCTTTATCTACCACTAATCTCATTTCCTTTTAGTTGTCACATGATTCTCATTTGCAGCAATTTCTCAAGAAGAAGATTCATTTTCAGTAAAGATATGAGGCCTCACTTGTTTCCAGTAAGAGTGAGAATTTCAACCATTATAATAGTTGATTTATCTTAGGAAGATACTGCGAGGGCCTGTGCAAATCACACTTCAAGGATTATTTTTATTCTTTAGTAGTCTTTAAATATGCTATTTTAAAATAAAAATCAATCAAATTCTAGCTTCATAAAATTTCTCTTAATTGTACTGTGACATGTGTTTTATTTCTTGGAGGAAAAGGAAATAAATGATGAACTACTTTCAAAATAAATAAATAAATAAATACATGTGAACTAGCTTATAAGTTTGCAAAATATTACAAGGGATAAACCTCTGATAAGAATACAAAAGAGACTAAGTTAACAGCTCTGAATTTTGTCTGGAGTCCTCTCGTCTGAGAGGACTGTGTGATGGTGATGGTCTACTACAGCTCTGGCATTGTTATGTTCCTGGAAATTCTCTCCATTCTCAGTAACTTCTTCTAAAGCTTATTTTTTATATTAACTAATGACTTTAATGAAAATGATACCTTTATAGTCATAGAGTGCCCTTTTTTGTTTGGTGAGTCATCTAATTTTATTTTTTAGCCTCTGAAATGATAAAGTTGGCATTAGCTGTAAGAACTACTCTCGGAAAAAAAAAATCACCACATCTATTTCATATTAGATGTTTTCATGTCTTTTTTGAATTAAAAATAATTTTCTACCATTTTTCAATTTGCTTCTATGAGCATGTGGTGTCTTTTTTTCATTTCTTGTTCATTTTTGACCATTGGTTGGTAGAATCTTGCTGTGCTAATGATAATCTTTTCTTTTAATCATTTGCACTACTATTATGCAGATGTGTGTGCATGCATAAACAAGAGGGAAAAGTCTAGGACCTTTTCCTGTCTTTTAATTTTCTAAGAAATATGAACATCAGTGAGGATGGGAAGTTACAATCTCTCCCTTCATCTTGTCATCAGTATATTATATACATTCCTTTTACTGAAATTTTAATGTTTAAGTGGGGTTTCTTTTATAAGGATGAGGTCTCAGAGTTTGTAATTCAGATGTCAGAGGTTGGCAGCAATATCAATAAGAAGCCATCAGCAGAGCCCTTACTCCTAATTCTCATCCTGACATGTTACAAAAATAAGCATGATAATTTTATGGCTCCTTTTTCTGCCTAAAATGTAACTACATTAATCTGAAAGACAGCTGATTTTTCAAGGTCAAAAGTGCTTAGTTACAAATTGATGAGCTATTATGCGTGTCTGTGGTTTTCTTGATGGCACTGTATTAATAATATGCGTGCAGAACAGGCCATAAAAATTCCATTTAAAGGTATTAAGGCATACTGGGACATTTAATCAGGTTAAAATTCCTGTCAGTTGGCTCCAGGCACGATGCTATTCAGCCAATGATCAACAAAGTGTGTGGAATATAAAGATGCATGTCTATTACATGAGTTCAAGATTCACTAAAATGACCTTTTTTGTTTTCTGCATCTAGTAAATGATTCAACTAAAATGCATTACCATGGTATTCATTGTTTAAAGTAGCTCCTACTGTCTCCCAGCCTAGATTGTTTTGATTAGAAAATGGAGAGATAATATACTTGTAAAGGTGCTGACATTCTTTCAAGGTAGGAAAAAAAATCACTCAGTGATGAAGTGTTTTTAAAATATGAATCACATTGTAAGCTTTCTTTTGTGATTTATAAAAGCTATCTCACCAGGTGTGCACTATGCTCTTAAAAAAGCAAGAAAGACTAAATGAGAAAAGGCTATGGAAAGATTTCTTTTGATAGCCTCTTAGAGTATACCTAGCAATTTCAAGAGGAATGCTATGTAAGATATGGGGTATAATACAAGAGAAATGAGAATTAGTCGCACAAATTTGTGCATATTATAAAAATGATGTCTTATTTTTCAGGTAAATGAAAGAATGAGTATTTCTAGCCTATAAAAATCTCTCTTCTATTTGTGGATAAAGAATAAAGTTATAGGTGAACATGTTTTTAATAATACTTTCGTGTAATAAGCAAATGGCCCAACTTTTTAGTGGCAGCAATTACAAAGCTATATAAAACTTATTTTTCTAATTTATTTATTTATGAAGGTATTAATGCATGCATGCATGTATGCATATATTTTGTGGTACTGGGGACTGAACACAGGGGTGCTTTATCACTGAGTTATACCCCCAGCCCTTTTTATTTAATTATTTTCAGACCAGATGTTGCTAAGTTTCCCAAGGCTGGCCTTAAACTTGCAATCCTCTGTCTCAGCCTTCAAAGTTGCTGAGATTTTAGAAATGGGCCACTGTTCTTATAGCTCTATTTTTAAATTGTGTAAAGTTAGCTAAGATTCACACTTGTGTTTCATGCACATGTTTACATATCAGTATGAATATGAAAATATTTTAGTAATCTTCATGCTTGCCTACATGTTTATATATCTATATGAAAGTGAAAATAGTTTGGTAAATAATATAGTACATTGATTCTTTAAAGTGCATAATGTCATGCATCTGCCATGGTGAGATCACACAAAATAGTGGTTCTGTCATATAAAACAATGTGCTACGCCTGTTCAGCCATTTCTCACACTGCTTTCAACCCCTGGAAACCTCTGATCATTTTATTATCTCTATTGCTTTGTCTTTACCAGAATATCATATAATTGGAATCATACAATAAGTAGCTCTTTAAGACTGGTTTCTTTCACTTAGCATATATTTAAGGTTCTTTTATACCTTTTTTTGCAATTGGATGCTTCATTTATATTTATGTCTAAATATTATTCTCTTGTATGTAGATGTACCACAGTTTATTTGTCCATGGACAAATTGAAGGAAAGATTGGTTGTTTTCAGGTTTGGCAATTATGAATCAAGCTGTTATAAACAATTATGTGCTGGTTTTGTGTGGACATTAGTTTTCATCTCATTTGGGTAAAAACAAAACAGTACAATTGCTGGATTGTCAATGGATTTTTAAAATTCTTTAACACATTTTTGAGAAATTTCACTGTCAAAATTTAATTTTAAAATACAGTGATTTCATTCTGATTGATTTTCAAACAACAAAAGTAATTCACTCAAATTAAATATGATCCCTATAAAATATATATTTTCAATCATAAAGGATATAATGTCTGAGATTATTTATTCCTGTAAAATCCATGCTTTGTTTATTTTGATGTTTAAAATAATGAGAAATATTAAAACCTCCAAATTCCAATAAAAAATTAACATTTAAACAATGTTTCACATCATTAATAGTGTCCTTTAATGAATTTTGTTACATTCATTAATGTATTAAAAGATTGATAGCTCTTCTTGGTCAATATTAAGAAATACTTTATGATTTTAAGGATCACATTAATCCCTATAACTGGATTGTTATCTAAAATACAGTACAAATGTAATGTCTATAATAATATATCAGTAACATGTTTAATGTTGAGATCAAAGTTGACCAAAGTTATAAAATGTTAATACTTAATGAAAATTAAACAACTTTATAACTGTATTGAAATCTTTTTAAAAACAATGTTGTAATGGATTATTTCCAGCAACTTTAAGTATATATTTAAAATCAGTTATAAAAATTGTGTACATATATATATGCATATCTAAACATACATACTATATATGTACACATATATAAACACACACCATATGTGTATGTGTGTGTATATATATATGCATAGTGCCATGAGAATTGTTTTAAGGTATTTTATTTACCTCATAGGCCTATTGTACTTTATTGATTAAACAATATAAATATTTCAAAATTCTGACAAACTCTGGTAATAGTTCTTTTGGGCCACTATTTGAGTTAAATTTGCAAAGAATAAAAAGTAATAAAATAAAAGTTATTTGTGAAAAAAATCAAACTCAAATTTTCAGAGTAAGCAAGTAAAAAAGATAATTTCATGATATAGAAACTACATGTCTCTATTCCAAATACCCATATTAAATTTCTACCTAAATATCTCTTCCCATTGATATGAACATATACACACAAATTTAGACCTTCCATATTTCTGTTTGGTCATTTTTTAAATTATATAATAGCTGCATAACATTAACATTTTGCTTTGTCCAATTTAATAGGTATGGTTTCTATAAGATACCAAAATAACTTCATAAAGAGATAAATGTTTATTAATCAAGTGGGCCTTGATTATATGTGGTATACAGACACTACTCAAACTCTTCTCTAAAAGCCTAACTACAAAGACAGGTTGAGTCATGAAGAGGAGAACAGTACCAAAAGAAGAGAAAATACAACATAAAACTATATAGTGAAGCTGGGCGCGGTGGTGCAAGCCTGTAATACCAGCACTTAGGGAGGCTGAGACAGAAGAATCGCGAGTTCAAAGCCAGCCTCAGCAATGGCAAGGCGCTAAGCAACTCAGTGAGACCCTGTCTTTACATAAATTACAAAATAGGACTGGGGATGTGGCTCAGTGGTCGAGTGCTCCTG